>JAWQFJ010026886.1:10000-57500 GCA_034096865.1 Theodoxus fluviatilis | reverse complement strand
GTTATGCATGGCCATTGACCACAAAAATCACCCGAGCTGCTTAGAGCCAAGTATCGATTTTCCAAGATACTCGCCTTTTACGATTCGCCTAGAGAGACACGATGGGTCTATTCTTACTCCCAACCCACAGGGTGCTAGTTCCCTAGCGGATATCGATCAATATCAATAGGTGTCAAACACGTTCGAAGATGAGCGTTCACAACGAGCGTTGGCGTGGACAGGTTCGAGTAGTAGAAAAGCTTCGGGTTTCGCGAGCGCTCGCCGCCAGCGCTTCTCTATGAGCATTTTCATAGGTTTTGATAAGGTATCCTCACCCTCTCGGGAACACAACTCTGCTTGAGGTAGGAAGTTACGTCTACCTCCATTCTGCAGTGTAGCTACACCTTGGGTCTGGAGAGTTAAAACACCTCGTGTCTTTGTCCAACTCGAACGACATTCCAACAAACACGTATCCTTAGCTCATAAGAGACAGGACACTTTGGCGATTGCCTTCATACGATTTATTTCACCTTGCAGGTATTAAGTGTATGCATCAGCCGAACAAACTTTTGTCCCCAGGTCGACATTGCACTTTTCCAGTCTGTGACCTGGTTTACTGAGATCAATATGGTCCCGGGTCAGGCCTCCTCACCTCTGGTGCAAGTTGCAAGTAAAGAGGCTGGAATTCATTCCACGAATGTGCACACCGGGTGGCCTCTTCATGCAAATGCGAAATGTGGACGGCATTTCGGTGATGGAGATTTCTGCGGATATTTGGAAGTCCTGCCGTTTCAATCCGTGTGCAGTGCAGAAAGGTTACTCTGTAAAGACAGTGCATTCAAGTGTAGAACCTATCAGTCAAGGTTCTATTTTGTGTTAGGAACGACCAGTAGTGCATGTGTCCATTATGTATGTGCATACATGCATGCGCGCGTGCACCTGTAAGTGGGTATGCATAGGAACATATGCGTTTGTACGTGTTTGTGTGTGTGTTTGTATTGTGTGCATGTGTGTGTGTGTGTGTGTGTGTGTGTGTGTGTGTGTGTGTGTGTGTGTGTGTGTGTGTCTGTCTGTGTCTGTGTGTATGTGTAAATGTGTGTGCTTGAGTGTGTTTGTATGTGTGTGCTGGTGTGTGTGTGTGTGTGTGTGTGTGTGTGTGTGTACGCGCATGTGCGTGTGCGCTCGCGTGCGCGTGCTTGTTTGCAACCAGCGTGTGTGTGTGTGTGTGTGTGTGTGTGTGTGTGTGCGTGTGTTAATGTGTGTGTGAGTAAATGTGTGTATGCGCGCGCAAGCGACAGGTATACAAGTATGTGCCTGCTCGCGCATACAAGTATGTGTAATGAGGAAAATGTATAGTATTTGTAAAGAGGGTGTTTCTGGGCTCGTGCGCATATGTGTTTTTGTGAGTTTGTACGTAACTTTGTGTGTGTTAGTGCCTTTCTTTGTGTGTAACATATTCTTTCGATTACTTGTTGTTTGAACTTTTTGTTGAATACAAAAAATGCATTGGAATACGGATCAAATGTTCATTGATTTCTCTCTTTCCCATTTTCTACTGATTTATAGGAAAATCTCACAAACTCTTTCCAAACAACAAGAACCCAGGAAGAGCGGATGACAACGCGGGCGTT
The DNA here is from genome assembly GCA_034096865.1 of Theodoxus fluviatilis. Lineage (NCBI taxonomy): Eukaryota > Metazoa > Mollusca > Gastropoda > Cycloneritida > Neritidae > Theodoxus > Theodoxus fluviatilis. Next base: position 55,890 of record JAWQFJ010026886.1, on the reverse strand, counting down.
GTATGAGACGCAGTCCTTTTTGATGAGTTGTAAGGACACTGACAACCTTCACAGTTAACCCTGTCCATTATCCGACCGGAAGACATTCGGAAACCCAAACTCGAAGTACAAGTATATGGAAACATCAGAGTTCTTAGGCGTGGATTCCGTCGCCAAAGGGCAAGGTCAAATTTGCGACTGCACAGCATCGTCTACCAGAGCTTTCACGACTGCTTTCAGGACGGCAGACGAGATAGAAATCCAAGACGAATCGTTTGCTTTCCAAAGTGTGGACATTTTAGCAGTCGACTCGCTTCAAACGAAGACAGGTCTACTGGTGAGAAAATGACTTTCTCAGATGGTCCGTCAATAGCTGCAGAAAGCTTGTTCCAGATTTGTTTGTGTCCTGAATGACCAGCAGATTCATGACACCTACTCAGATCGCTTCTTTCGTCGCCATTGAGTATGAGCTTGTGTGTGCGTGTGTGCGAGCGTACCTGCTTCTGTGTATGTTTGTTTGTTCGTTTAGCTTCACAGAAAAATATTTGAACCAATGTTCGATACTTTAACCCGTCAGCAGTATGGAGCTGTGGATATTTATCCATTTTGTCCAAACCTAACGCAGCAATTGCTTGTTACTGATGATACTTGGAAAGGCAGAGTATGTCAAGCGGGTTGGCACGGTTGCCTAAAGGCCTTCGCACACGAGGTAATTCCACACGCCACACACGAACTGACAAAAATATATCCCAATGGCAAAGCGCTACTGACGTCTTTGCTTCACTATTGCCAGCCGTGATTGGCTGCCACAATGACGCTTGCGAGATTGCCAGGGTAAAATCGCCTCGTGTACGACGGGTTACAACAAACCGACTCAAACGCAGGCACCTCGCAGTCCATTCCCGAGACGGCGTTCTCTCTCTCTCAAGGCTGACGTAGAGCTACATTTCACCCACAACGTCGTATACAACTGCACGCCAGTAGTCGCGTAATGGGTGCTGTTCTGTGGCGACCAGGGATAGCATTCCCTAGAAAAAATATATTATATTAATGAAAAATATTATTTAAATTATTTCATTATTAGTTTTGTTATCGTTCTTATTGTTAATTTATTTCTTCTCGACTCCTCTGTTGGTCGGTAGTGTGTTTGTTCGTTTGTGTCAGGATCCTATCAGGTTTCGGGGTGATCCTTAATTTTTTCAGAGGATGTGGGCACTGCCGAGGAGGACAACTTTCAGGAGAGGTGCTGGTTTGTGCCTGCCTGGCACTTCCTCAGGGAGTGCTGGGTGCTCAGGTGTGCTAGTTTCCGGTGTCCCGATAGCTATCGGTATCATCTGTGCATGTACATTTCACAGTTTCCTTATTCCCAGTCGGAGGCCTTGGTACTTTTCAATCCTCTCAGACACACCTTGGTTTTGATGTCCTTGTCATTTGGAATCGCTATATCAGTGATGTCTGCTGCTTTGTTCCGTTGTTGTTATTATTGTTGTGTTTCTTCATTTTAATTGTTAATGCTCTACAAAACTCACGGAATTGACCTTGCGTAATTTTCATATTTAAGAACACCACGTGCGCTATGAACTGCTGCTGAAATGCTTCCAGGCTCTCTCGACTTTATTTTAATCTTGGCTTTCGTATGAGAAATATGCATCGCCAGCTTCCTTGTTCGATTATGCTCCATTGACCTCAAATAGATCTCATCATCGTACTTATCATCTTGTTATTATTGTGGTGTTTGTTGTTGTTATTGCTGCTGCTGTCCTTTCCCTCCTCCTTCACGTCATCTTCATCGTTATTGTCATCATCATCATCATCATCATCATCATCATCATCATCATCGTTATCGTTTTGTCTAGGACAAGCATCAATGTAGATGGATCAGAAAGACATGAACACTATGAGCAGCTAAATGTTTTCTCTTGAAGGTCGCTGGGTGAATCGACACGACTCAAGACAAACTGCAATTGACATTTGCCCCGGTGCCTTTAAACAATTGCACTGGGACACCACTCTAGTTGTCGTTTTTCGGGGTCAAATGCCAGCTGCTGTTCGACCCTAGACTGCAGTCAGTAGCTTGGGAGTCACAAATGCATACGACACATATTTGCCTAACTTTTACCCCGGCTGCATCAGGCGCTTCCTGTGTGTCGTCTATATGAGCAGCGAGGTACGAGCACGGGCGTCCTGAATACCAAGTAAGTAGATCTCGACTTTTTCTGACCAGGTCGTACAAACGACAAGTAGGTCGATTTTAAAGATTTGACTGTCCGTCACGCCTACCACGATGTTTGTCTGGTATGTCCAGTAGAACCAGTCGCAATGCCTTTTGGCAAGGGCAAGAGCAGCAGCACTACCATTGGAGGTAAGGTAGTAAACATGTACCTGCAGTAGTGGCAGCAGCAGTACCATTGGAGGTAAGGTAGTAAACATGTACCTACAGTAGTGGCAGCAGCAGCAGCAGTAAGAAGAGATGTAGGGCATAGAAATGGGAAGTTTAATAACAGGAGATGCAGTAAAAATAGCTGGAACAGTATTGTTGGTATAACCAGTAGCACAAGGATATGTAGTCATGATGGTGGCGTGATGAAACTAGTGATGAGGTCAATGGCAGTAGTGCTGTTATTGGCAGTAGTTGTATCAGCATAAAGTAGTACAAAAATTAAGAAGGAAAAAAGGTCGGAAACGTTACGACGTTCCGTAGCAAAAATGTTTATTCGTATTTTTGATCAAACGACAAATATTGATATTGTTATACATCCTAGGTGCAATTATGTTTAAAATGTAACAGGAATAAAACGGAATATTTTGGTGAACGAGAAACTGAAACGACTCGAAATTTTACAAATGACGTAATCAACTTGAAGTCAATGGACACAGGGGCTTTCCATTTTGTTTTGGATACAACATTTTCTTTTCTGTCGAAGTAAATCCAAATTACGTAAGCCGTTCATCTGGAACTCCGACAATATGTTATGAGACGTCAGTTATCAATGTTCCATAAAGGAGAAATCCACTGTGGATTTTCACCGCACTCTTTTCAGAGGTAAAGAAATACGAGTGTAAGTCGTTCGTGAATACAGGCACACCAAACGCACGCACTGGAAATGAATGTATACAAATATTTTTTAAAGGGACATAAAACACCTTTTCACCATCAAAACCCCCCACCGAGTTTTAAAATGTATGCCAGCTGTAGCATGTATCTTTTCCTGGCCTTGCAATTTTGGCTGTCATATAGACAAACGCAGATCCAGTAAAATCCATACATTGGCAGCATGATGGGTCAACAGTTTGAAACCAGTCGTGAATATTTCCATGTAAGGAAAGTGTGAATCAGCAGGGCAAATAGGTGATACGTCACAGTTGACGTCATGGGGCGGAGTGACGTCAGTTGAGGTCGAAACAAAATGACACGTCGTCATGTGACATCGATGTTCTACGTCACAGACACGCCCATTCTACGTCACAGTCACACCTAGTCTTCGTCACAAGTAGTCCACAGTTCACGTCCCAGAGATCCCCATCTCTTCGACAAAGGTATCCCTGATTACGTCACAATCACTCCCATCCGCTCCTCCCCGTCTGCGTCACAGACACCATCAGTGTACGTCATAACTAAACAACCCCCAGTTCTTTGCACAGACATCCCCAGTCTACGTCATAGGCGTTCCCACCACTCTTTGAAACAGAGATCCCCTACCCCCGGTCTACGTCACAGACACCCCAGTTTACGTCACAGACATGTCATTTTGCATTACACACACCCAAGGTTTACGTCTCAGACAAGCCCCAGTCTACGTCACAGGTGCTCACACTCTTTGTAACAGACACACCCCTCCCCCCACCCCCACCCCCAACCCCCTAGTTTACGCCACAGAAACCTTCTCTCTACGACATAGACATCTCGCAGATCGCGTCGCGATTGGCAGTCATGGTCGCAGGAAAAGTTGTTGGGAAGACACACAGTCGATTTGATTAATCGCTGGAACTGCCTGTAACATTCACGCATTCGTCAGATGACCATCGCTATTGCTAAATAGAGAAGAGAACACACGAAAACAGCAAAATTACGTTCAGACGAATGTTTGAGAAAACCAGTGGGAGCATGCCGCGTCTTCCGACGGTCGGGAAAGAGAGGGCTCCGGGCGTAACACACTACTACTGCACTGTCTGGTAACGCACTACTGCATCGTCCGGCAAGGTACCAGCACTCCTGCACGACTGGGCACAGTACCAGCACTCCTGCATCACTGGGCACAGTACCAGCTCTCTTGCACCACTGGGCACAGTACCAGCACTCCTGCACCACTGGGCACAGTACCAGCACTCCTGCACCACTGGGCACAGTACCAGCACTCCTGCATCACTGGGCACAGTACCAGCACTCCTGCACCACTGGGCACAGTACCAGCACTCCTGCACCACTGGGCACAGTACCAGCACTCCTGCACCACTGGGCACAGTACCAGCACTCCTGCATCACTGGGCACAGTACCAGCACTCCTGCATCACTGGGCACAGTACCAGCACTCCTGCACCACTGGGCACAGTACCAGCACTCCTGCACCACTGGGCACAGTACCAGCACTCCTGCACCACTGGGCACAGTACCAGCACTCCTGCACCACTGGGCACAGTACCAGCACTCCTGCACCACTGGGCACAGTACCAGCACTCCTGCACCACTGGGCACAGTACCAGCTCTCCTGCATCACTGGGCACAGTACCAGGTCTCTTGCATCACTGGGCACAGTGCCAGCACTCCTGCGTCACTGGGCACAGTACCAGGTCTCTTGCATCACTGGGCACAGTACCAGGTCTCCTGCATCACTGGGCACAGTACCAGCACTCCTGCACCACTGGGCACAGTACCAGCACTCCTGCATCACTGAGCACAGTACCAGGTCTCCTGCATCACTGGGCACAGTACCAGGTCTCCTGCATCACTGGACACAGTACCAGGTCTCCTGCATCACTGGGCACAGTACCAGGTCTCCTGCACGACTGGGCACAGTACCAGCACTCCTGCACGACTGGGCACAGTACCAGCACTCCTGCATCACTGGGCACAGTACCAGCACTCCTGCATCACTGGGCACAGTACCAGCACTCCTGCATCACTGGGCACAGTACCAGCACTCCTGCATCACTGGGCACAGTACCAGCACTCCTGCACCACTGGGCACAGTGCCAGCACTCCTTTGCCATTTGCACAATGCATGCTCTCTTTCGTCATCTGGCTCAGTGCTAGTGCTCTTTACCAACCTGCAGAGTTTCGTTTGCACGACGTCAAATCACTTACGTTACCTGCTGACATTGGTCCAATCGTTCTATGTCGTTAGGAAAGCTGCCATCTCTTGACAAATCGTCCGGGAAAAAGTCACCTCCTCTACGTCACTTTTGCACACTCTTGGCCCAGGATGTACAAACTAGGTGCCCCGCTGCCAGGGATACCTGCAGGTTAGCTCTCCGTCATGGCAACGGTAGAGCGTGCCTTGCTTGCTCGGAGTCTCGAGCTCTAGCTGCAGCTGAGAAGACTACATAACATTGCTGAATTGGCGTCAGCAGTACCAAGAAATGACACTTGTCCAGTTCAGTTCTCATCAGGCGATGCAGTGATTTTGCTTTAGATGACCTGGGTATTTTTCCACGGAAACTGTTTTCGTACAACACTACTTCAACGATAACACGATTTCACTTGAACAGATGGAGGGAAAAGCAGCACAAGAAACGATAGCATGAGCAGGCAGATACTGGATCATATGCAGATACAATCATCATACACGGAAGCGGCAACGTGGATTGTGACCACGTAGACACAAGAGGCACATTGGCTGATGTTAGAGGAACTCTGTAAACCCTATTCGCATAGCAGGCGATTCATCCAGGAAGGTCATTTGCATAGTCTGACGTCATGTCACGTCACGTCCTTCGTCACCAAGAGGAGCAGCGCTCCTGGCTGTACGCAGCAGACAGCAAAGGTTCGGTTCCGACTTTGTCTTCGTTGAGGCTGCTGACAACATCGTGCGCAGAAGAAATCTCTCCATCAACGTGATGTACGCATGCGCTGCGGTCTTGAGAGGACAATGTTCACACGCTCGGTACATCCACAGCCTGCGCTGCTGAAGAGGGCGGGTCCTGTATTCCGTGTGCCTCTTTCCTCACGCCCTTCACACACACAAGTAGCGTCGCTTGGGATTTGGGGATGAAATGGGAATAGAAGGATGGGAAAGAAGGGTGGAAGTAAGGAAGCGGTTGAGGGGAGAGGGAGTTTTGGGACGGGCGAGAATCGAGGGGAAGGGTTTGGGTGGGTTTGGGGCGCGATTACGAAGTAGGATTACGGATAGATTAAGGGGATAGGGTGGGGATAGGGGTGGGAAGGTCTTAGGTGGAACAAGCAATGGGAGGGAGCCGGGGGTGGGTGGGGTGGACATGGGGAAACCTTGAACAAGGTCGTGTCCAGTCGTCACAGGGACAGCTCAGCTGCCACGCTGGTCATCCTGCCAAGAGAATCAAGTGATCGGACATCAGGTAAAGAACCATATACAACTGTAAGTACTAGATATTTCATGCGTAAATAGCAAGAGGTAGCCTATATGTGGTTTTCATTCCAAAATGGCCATTAAATAATTTATTTTTTATGACAATACAGAAAATATCGTTACGCACCTTTTCTTTTTCTTTCGTGGTCATAGGAGTTGACGTCAGTGTATCTGGTATTTTTCGTTGACTGAAAATTAATACAATTACGGTCATAGACATTAGTCAAAGAATAGCATTTCAAGGGTATCTCGTGCATTTGTGGGACACATGTACATAGATAGATAGATAGATAGATAGATAGATAGATAGATAGATAGATAGATAGATAGATAGATAGATAGATAGATAGATAGATAGATGGATGGATGGATGGATGGATGGATGGATGGATGGATGGATGGATGGATGGATGGATGGATGGATGGATGGATGGATGGATGGATGGATGGATGGATGGATGGATGGATGGATGGATGGATGGATGGATGGATGGATGGATGGATGGATGGATGGGTGAATTGGTGGGTGAATTGGTGGGTGAGTGGGTGGGTGAATTGGTGAGTGGGTGGATGGATGGATGGATGGATCGATGGATAGATCGATGGATGGATGGGTAGATAGATAGCGAGAGTGAGAGAGCGAGAGAGAAAGGGGACAGAAAAGGGGAGAGAGAGAGAGAGAGAGAGAGAGAGAGAGAGAGAGAGAGAGAGAGATTGATTGATTCTTTATTTGCGGCCGACGACCCATTGACGAAGATGAATATATATATATATATATATATATATATATATATATATATATATATATATGTATATATATATATATAAATACAAGTTAAAAACGAAGTATGCAATGTGTAAGATTCTCTACTATATACAACGTGTGGTGAAAGAACACGACCTTGAAATATACAAACATCAAGGTTTCCTAGAAGTATGAGTAAATGTACATTGGAATAAAATGTAAGATATCGCGTTAGTTGCGTTACTCTTTACCCTGCGTGTTTGAAGCAGTGTCTTGCAGTTTCTGCAGGCGTCTTTGGAACGCATAATAAACAAACATTGCGACGTCACGTATCTTCCGTTCGTCTTTTCCCTTCATCAAGTTGGTTATAGTGAAATGAACATTTTGCATATGGTTTGACAAGTACTTTTGTCTAATGTTATAGTATTCTGGACAGTACATTAGGAAGTGAATTTCGCTTTCGATTTCGCTACAATTACATACAGGGCACTTCAAGGCACCATTATCTGCCCTTGTCGACCGTGAATTAATTCTCGAAGCTGTGCATCCTACACGGAACCGTGCCAAAGCATCACGAAATGTTTTAATGTTTATAGAAGAAAAGCAATGTTCACATGAAAATGAATCTTTAAAACATATATAGAAATCAAATCTAATGCTAGAGGTAATTCTCGAATTCCACTACTGCAGAAACAAAATCCCGTAATTTCTGTCTAAGACACCTAATCAAACCCTTCTCGTTTTGAGTGCCACCATTGATCCATGCATAAGCAAAGTCTAGTTTAGACAGACATGTTTGTACAGACTTTGTCCAGTTCATCCTTTCGGGCAAATTTGGTCGGATCAACATTAGGTATGCTTGCTTTGCTATTCTTGAATCGGGCATCTTGCACACTCGTAGCCAATACTTGACAGCTTGAAGCGTGGTTGTAACGAATAAGGGATACCTGCCCAACTCACTTTCACATATTGTATTGGGGGATTTCAGGTCCACATTAAGAAAACGCTTGCACGCAAAATTATGTGCTTTTTCAATGTTCTCCCTTCTGGCCAATCCCCACAGCTGTGAGCCATATAATAGAGCTAGTTGAACTTGGGCATCAAAGAGTTTAAAAAACACGGTGACATTTTGTGTGTCTGTATTAAGTCCAACGTTTTGTGTTTTGCTCCTAACACTTGACAGTCGAGGGCTGTCGATAGTGATAGTTTTGTTGTAAAAACCAAACCCAAATATTTGTACTGGTTCACTACCTCCAGCTTGTCGCCGTCTATGATCAATCGTTCTCCTTAGCCAAGATGCCCGCCCCTTCTAAAAACCATCACTTTTGTCTTAGATTTGTTTATAATACGGCCGATGTCCTGGGAGGCAGAGTTAAGACTGTCCAGCTGGCGCTGTAGACCTACAGGAGTTGTGGCTAGCAGTGCAATGTCGTCTGCAAACATCAAGGAATATAACTCCTGGGCTCCAGGTATCAGCTGCACTCCGTGGCGTCCTTTTTCCCGGATGTAGTCGGCCACGTAAGTGATGAACACGCTAAAAATTATCGGCGACTCAACGGAGCCCAGTCTCATGCCGACGAAACATTCGAAAGAGTCTGACACGTTACCTCCCCATCTCACACTGGCCCCCACGTGAGCGTACTCTGCTTTCATCCTAGTTAACAATTTGGTGGAAATACCAAGCTTCTCCAGAACTCTTCATAAACATGGGCGCCGAACGGAATCAAACGCCTTCTCAAAGTCTACAAAGGCGACATAGAGTCTCCCTCGACCCTCACCGTACACGTGTTTAACAGCTATTGAATGCAAGGTAAATATGTGATCAATCGTGAGATGTCCTGCACGGAAACCAGCCTGCTCATAACTGAATTTATTCTCTTCCTCCGCCCAGGCTCGTAAGCGATTGGTTAGAATAGACATGGAAAGTTTACTTATATTATTTAACAAGGAAATGCCTCTATAATGTTTTGGGTTTGACCTGTCCCCGGATTTAAAAATAGGTACTATTATTGAGTGTCTCTCTTCACGCAGCAGCTGGAGGACCTTGACTTCCCTGATGACATCAGCCTTCTCTCCCACAGGCACTAAGATGCACAAGAGAAGCTATGCCATGTGTGATGGTCCCCATCTGTGAGTTCAGCCAAGCGGATCAAAGGAATGAATAGAGAAGGCAGCGATTGTTCTCCAGGCCCATCTGTGAACAATGGCACTTTGAAGTTAGGGTCACTGGAAGGGAAGGAACTGAGAAGGCAGCTACTGTTATCTAGAGATTCATCCGCAGGTGCAGTCAGCATGGCGTGTCAGACATTAAGGAGCGTCCTGTCAGAGCCCTGTTGGCGACACTAGAACATTAGTCCCCCAGGGAGTAGTTAATTATGGAAAATTCAACAACAAGTTAGTTTGAGGCTGCAGCTGCCTCCCAAAATGTGGGTGGAGTCAACAGGTTACCTTGGTGTGTCACAACATGAGTGGCTCGCCCCCTCAGCATTGAGGTTCATGAAAAGCAACGAGAATCGTCGTCCCCTTCACTTCGGACTAACCACACAAGCAGAGCACAGGGCTCGCCCCAAAGTCCCTGCTGAGACAGAGTATTCCCTCCAACTTGTCTCAGAGGTGCCTGACCATCAACGCTGTTGTCGTATAACCCTTTTGCTACGAACGGAGACGAGTCCCCATCAACACTGTCCACCAACGCTGCTATCGCCGCTACCACTCCACGCTGACGTCGTCACCCCTTCTGCTGCAACTAAAGACAAGTTCCCACCAAAGCTGCTGTCGCCGCTATACTCCTTCAGCAGTAACTGTGAACTTACCTTCCCCTGGAAAATTCTGGAATTCAAAATTAGTAAACTCGTGTTATAGGAACGTTGTGTCATCGACGAACATTCGGAGAGCGCCTCCAATCGACTCACAAGAAAAGTCACCCAAAGTGGAACTGAAGATAAGCTTTACCATTCATTAATTATGGCTGGCCTAGTACTAACCACTCTTCTTGTGCATGCTTGATTTTTACATGGAAATATTATAGTTTGTCATTATTTAATCAAATCATTATTAATTGATTCCTCATTACCTTTTCTTCTGGTTTTGAGAGAAAGAGACAGAGCGAATGAAAGCAGTGACTGTTATGTGTGCAAGTCAGGCCTCATCCAACCAGTGATAAATTACCATACCCCTAGACTCAGAGGTCGACTTGTAACACACGTCGCAGAAGAAGCTGAGAAGACTGGACTCCAATTCAACACCGGAAAGACAGAAGTCATGAGGGTAAACAACAGATATCAAGACTCAGTGTGACTACGTCAAGTAAACATTAAGGAAACAGACAAGTTCGTTTACCTGAGCAGTGTAGTCAGCAAAGATGGGGGGACAGATGAAGACATCAAGTGCCGAATCAACAAAGCAAGATACGCCTTCAACACCTTGCGCCCAATCTGGAGATCAACAGCCCTTTTACTCCACAACAAGATCCGAATATTCAACACCAATGGGAAATCCGTCCTGCTGTATGGCTCAGAAACATGGCGGGTAACAAAGACCAACACCCACAAGCTCCAGACATTCGTCAACAGATGCCTGAGAAATATCCTCAACATCAGGTGGCCAGAGACTGTCTACAATGAAAATCTGTGGGACAGGTCAATACAAGCCCCAATCGACCAGGAGATCAGGAAACGAAAATGGGGATGGATCGGCCACACGCTACGAAAGCCTGCATCTAACATCACCAGGCAGGCTTTGGACTGGAACCCACAAGGAAAGCGCAAAGTGGGTCGACCAACTCAGACTTGGCGTAGGAGTGTCGATGCTGAAGTAAAGGCCACCAGAATGACATGGGCGGAGCTGAAGAGGACCTGCCAGAACCGTGTACGTTGGAGGAGTGTTGCTGTGGCCCTATGATCCTCAAGGAATCAAGAGGCATAAGTCAATTGAGTGTCTCCAGCTTTGGAGGAAATATTGCTTTTCATATAATGTGGAGAATAAGTGGGCGAGAAAATAACCACCAGGTATTTTATCCTGCCCAGGGGCTATCGAAGAGCTCATTTTTTTGCCAGTACAAGCTGTATTTCATTTCTTGTGCTTGGAGCATCCAGTTTGTCGTGCAGGACATTCTTATTCTCCTCATGGATTTCTTCAGGACAGTGGTTTCCATTTAAAAGGTTCTCAAGGTGACAGCACCATACTTCTATATCAATTGGAGGCTGCCTCATTGTCCGATAGAACGCTTGTCTTACTATAGCCCAAAACTGTGAATAATTTTTGGCGCTGTTTATAAGAATTTCACGAGTTCCTTTGTGGTGGTCAGATTTCTTTTGCCGCGTCAGTCGCTTGTACTCATTTCTCAGTTCTACATAGCGGTGTCTGTACGTTTTGGAACCATTTCTTCGGGAAAACCTTAACGCCTCTTTAACTCTTCTCTGGAGATCACAACATTCAAAGTCGAACCAACTGGACTTATTTCTCTCCAACCTCGACGGAACAGTACGGTACATAAATTCGGCATTTTTGAGCAGGGTTTCAACTAAGAAGCTGATAGCAGAATCAACGTTTGTTGCTATCAAATATGTGGCTTCTCGTATTGCACTCTTAAAGTCGTCAGTCTCCATGTTGGCTCTGACTTCCTGCACTTTGTTGAACTCCCAGATAAACTTGTGAGCTGTCTCCAATCGAGAGAGAGTTCTACAAGTAGGACGGGTATCAGCCCCAATCTCTACTTCGAGGGGCATGTGGGTAGAGTGTATTTGATTTCCTACCCAAAAGCCAAGACGAAAGTTAAAATTGTGCGCACTGAGTAGACAGTAGTCTATTACGCTGCACCCGTGTTCTGATAAGTAGGTGTAGCGACCCATCTTGTCACCAGGTGCGCTACCATTTACAATGCACAGATGGTACATCTTGCAGAAGTTAATAAGAATTTCTGCAAAGTGATTTCTGCTGGTATCTTGAGATTGGCGTTGGTTGAAGTCATCGTAGCAGGGACAAGCATGCGAGGTCAAGAACGGGAACATGTCACCATTTCCTTCTGGGTCAGAGTGCAGATTCCAATTGCTAGTTCTCGCATTTAGGTCACCACAAATTAAAAATGAAGCACTGGGGTATGCCATCTGCAACTGGAATAGTTCATCTTCCAGTACAGAAATGTTACATTTGACCTTTTGATTCTTGTAGTAAGGCGATTCCGCTGGAGGAACGTACAGAGATACTAGAATGAGATTTGCTATGAGGCTTGTTAGTTTTACCTTGAGGTTGACCATACTATCTTTCGAACAAGCAATCTGGCGAATTACACATGCTGAAGTTTTTTTAAAACAAAACAACGACGCCTCCAGATCTTCGTCCATGCAAGGACAGTTTTTGTGAAGGGGAGTGAAAAACCACATAGTCGTTAAATATATATATATATATATTGAAATTAAAATCTTCAGACGTAAAGGTTTCAACTAGGCAGCAGACATCAAAGTCATCTAAATACTGCAAAAATCCTGCTTCATATACTTTTGAGGATAGTCTTTCCACATTCCAACACAACAGTCTGAAAGAAGCCTTTGTATTTGATGTAAAAAAGCCAGTGACCCGGCTTCCATCAGGTTGTGACGTGTCTGACGGAGTTAGTGTCTGCATGAGTCGTCGGTCCGTCTGTCAGGATGTGTCTGCAGATTTGCCGGATCCGCCACGGCACACCTGTGTCTCCCCAGGGTGCCGTAACCTGCCATGGCACACCCCAGACTGACATCGAGTGTCATCAGCTGACACCCGATCAGACTCGGTGACAGAGCGATCAGTTGAGGCTGTCCTTTCTGCATGTTTTGCTGCCGACCTGGTTTCGCTCTCTTCACTTCGATAGGATTCCCGTTGAACGTTTTTCTTTTTTTGCCCTCTTGTCGGAGAGAGAGAGAGAGAGAGAGAGAGAGAGAGGGGGGGGGGAGGGAACAATCAAACGACCGAGAGAGAGAGAGAGAGAGAGAGAGAGAGAGAGAGAGAGAGAGAGAGAGAGAAAGTGACGACCGAGAAAGAACAAGCGAGCGACCGAGAGAGAGAGAGAGAGAGAGAGTCCTGCTTATACACATGATTAATCGTGGAACTAAGCATACTAAATTAGAATGAACTTTGAACTACACAACGCAGCACTACCTACCTTCATAGAAGGTTATTTTCTTGATGCCACAGTTGCTGTCCTGTAGAGAAAGAGAAAGACAATGTGTCAGTATCTTCAGAAAGAAACAGTGGACAGATTATGTCAAAGCTTTACAGACTCAGTCAAACGGAAGAAGACTATAAACATGTCATTGTCACGAATGGTCACCACCCTGCTGTGATTGTTCCTTAATTTCCCACGAGGACCTCAACATCAAGGGTGAGATCGTGGCCTGTCATTAAATGGTAAACTCCAAATCATATCCATGGGGGAAACATCGGGAAATTCATTTGTGGTCATCTTATGCAGGAATTCTTTAATTTGATGACGAAGCAGATGGACGGTTGTTGATGGGCGTAGGGGTGAGGGGTTGAGATGAAGGGTAAAAGCAAAGAAAAGTGAGGGCAATTGCCGAATCGGATGGAGAGGGACGGTATACAGAGGAGGTGGAAAGCAAGGGAGAAACAGATGATAGGGAAGGGGAGAACGAAAGAGATTACAGACTGGAAAGACCAAGGGAGTTACAGACAAGAGATGGGAGAATGAGAGGGATGGAGTGGCAAGGAGGGGGAGGGGAGGATGCTAATGTCGCAGAAAGCCACGAAGTGAAAAGGATATAGTAACAGAGCTCAAGAAGGGAGGAGAGAGGTAAATCGAGAGGAGAAAGAACCAAAGAAGAGAATGGAGAGAAGGTTAAGGAAAAGTGGTATGAAGGGTTGGGGGACGATGGGAAGACAGCAAGGGAGAAGGCAGTCTTTTCAAAGCAAGCTTCTGTTTCCAAATATTTCACACAGAATGATGGAGTAAAAATTAAACTGAAATACAGCTGTCATGGATGTCCTGAAAACGTAAAGCTATTGGCAAACTGTTTATTCGAACGCCATTTCTTCAGCAGTCAATAGTTTCTTTCCCAGAGAATAAGAGTAGTTCTTTCGGTCGCAATGACAAATTCAGGGTGCAACTTCATATTCTAGAACTCAGGGCAGCAAAGGTAGAAGGAATTACAGCGAACATTCTGTTGTTTTTTTCAGGAGTAGGTGAACGCGTGGACTTCTCGATGCGTGCATGGGCTAGTCCAGTCAGAATGAGCAAACAGATGTGACCAAAGTCGCCTCTAAAATCATTTCCTCCGTTGCTCTGGTCCTTGCAGTGACGGCAGTCGATGAGGTTTGTTGAAGGCCATTGATTGGGGACGATGAAAGCAGACAGATCAATGGGAGATTAGAGGTCTGCTGCCGCCTCATCAATCAGCAGTGCGATCACCCTGCCCCCCACAGCCTCCTCGGCTGCAGCCAGCCATGGAAATCGTCATTAGCCGCTCCAGCGCTGCCTTGGATTGCGTCTGTGTGCTGCGTAAACACGCTGGGCATTTACGCCTCTCACAGCGAGGCCTTTCTCTCAGTCCGTCTTTGTCCCACCGTTTTCATTGCCAAAGCCCAGTCATTGTCGCCATCGCAAATGTTGTGCTATCATGAAGCTGGAGAGCATATTCTTCGGCACTAGTGAAATACCGTAGCGATTGTAATTAGCTGATTATCAACGAATATTTGTCATCTGTTGTTGCCCTTTGGCATTAGAATTCATTTATTTTTCACCACTATTTAGACGTCTGTTTAGTGTTCGTTTGACCGTAATGATCCATTTATGCTATTTTCAAAGAACACGATTGCATAGTATCGCCTTATGATTTAATTTCATGTTAGTGCAATACATTACCTTCGCCAAGCAGGTTATATTTTCCCTCTGGTCGCTCGTTATTTTGTTATTCCACAAAATGACTCAAATTTTTTCCCTCAAACGGATTCTGATTAAATTTGGTGCGTGGTCAGGGTTTCACCCAAGGAGTAATCCATTACATTCTGGTGTTATCTGTTATCGTGATTTGAAATGGGATTCATAACGAGAAAGTATTATCCATGCATCATGAAGATGATGACGTCAAACTACCGATGACGCCGGCGTATGCTTCCGCACTTAGAGACCGCTAGCATGCGCTAAAATAAATTAAACTTTGTATCGTCAGGTCTGGCTAGCAGAACATGCTTCCTGACTTATACAAGCCACGGAAGAGAAACTGTGGCTTCCGTGGCGGAGGTTTGCGCTCTCAGAGTGCTCTCTAGTTTAACAACAGAGTGCACTTCAATGAGAAAGTCGACAGGGGACAGATAAAGGCTGTTCTGCTTAACAGGTTCTGGATCCAGCAACCGAGTTGACCCCTACGTCACTGTGACGGCAATTGTAAAATCAGTATCTATAGCATCCTCCTGTCTTGGTACAAAGGGGGAGATTGTGGCATCGCTATACGACATTTTTACATGCCATTACTTATTTCCTCTTTTCTTTCGACTTTCCCCCCTTAAGCTTTCAGCTATCTACTCGTACTGTATTTGTGAAAAATCTTCCGCCCTTACATTCCCACTTGGGAGATATGTGTTTTTAAACCTCGTTTGTTGCAAAACTTCTCTGCAAAAGAAAGAAAGCAAACAGATTAGTGACCTCACAAAAGCTGTTTTTCCCACCAAGAAAAAAGGGCCTGCACTCTCTTGTCATCCCAACATATGGTCCTCCTTCACGCCTTGTTCCTCTCACCCCCATCCCCATCCGCCATACCATCCCCACCCCTACCCCGAAACTAACCCCACCCCCCACGCCATTCCCACCCCCTCAATATCCCAACACGCGTACACGCACTCTTTCCACCTTCACACAACATACCGCCCACATCCAATCATCCATGACATCGACAGCAGTCCCTGGCAGTCTTCACACCACGACCTCCCTTGACAGTGGTCCTCCACCCACTTCCGATATCGACCATTGATGACGTCATGCTGCGAGCCTGATATCACCCCACTCCCCACTTCCGGTGGCCTGATGACATTCCCAGAAGGGGGCAGTCCGTGGGCAGACAGTTGAAGAAAGGAGGATGACAAGACACCTTGGGAGACAACTAGAAGAACAAAAGATGAGTAGAACAGAAAGGAAATAGAGCAGAATAAGATATAGAATGAGAGTACAAGAAAAATAAATGATAATAGAAATTAAAAGAAGTCAGGATTTGTTGCGGAGTCAATCATAGACAATGCACTAGTGAGCACTATGAGAGCGCCAACCTTTGCCAAGGAAACCACTCGTTCTCTTACACGGCCTGAATAATTAATTCAAGCAGCATGTTCTGTCAGCCAGGCCTGCAAAGTTTAGTCATTCTAGTTTATTCTACACCGGGCGTCATTGTTTGAGGTCATCCGCTTCGTGATTTGCGATAAAATGTATATTTATGGGTGTAATTCCTAAATTAAATAACACAAAACCTCAAAAATTTAATGAAAAGTTTTCTTGAGTTAAACGCTGATCTTGCTCAAAATTTCATCAGAATCCGTTTTCAACTTTTTGAGTTATTTGCTGAATAACGAACCGACGGTAAAACATAGTCTCCTTGGGGAAGGTAAGAAAGAACCTGAGGACGCGAGGCAAAATACAGGTATCAGTCAGGGCACAACGAGAGAAAAAAGGACAAAGAACTAAGAGTTGGAACAATGCCTCCAGCAGGGAAAAGAATAAGGAAAGTTTCAAAATACAAAGCATAGAAAATGATGACAAAACCAAGGACAGTAAACGAGAGAGAGAGAGAGAGAGAGAAGAGAGAGAGAAGAGAGAGAGAAGAGAGAGAGAGAGAAGAGAGACAGAAACAGAGAGAGAGAGAGGAGAAGAGGAAGAGAAGAGAGAGAGAAGAGAGAGACAGAACGAACAAACGAACGAATTCTTTTATTGAGAGCCCACCAGTCCATTTCAACGGCAATGTATACAACATTAAAATGTAAGATTTCTCTACAAAATATAATTATTTTATTAAATTTATCAGCGAAAGGGCAGTGTTCATTTCTCTCCCTTCATCACAATGGATCACAACTCATACGTTTATCCTCAATGTTCGATAGAGGTATGACAAGCCTTCCTAATTTTAAAAGTCATTTACATAATAAGTTTATATAATCAGGTAAGTACATTGTGACTTATTTGTCAAATAAAACTTCATCCAGTTTCATCCATTCAATTGCCTCAGCTCGTCTTCGAAAGCCATAGTACAGGTACATGCTTACGCTCTGTATCACATCCCAGTCCCTTGATGCCATTAAGGTAACATAATTGTTAAAACCAACACTCATGTTATTTCTCAAATACCGACATCTTAAATCTTCATAAACAGGACATTCTGATAGAATATGTTCCTTTTCTTCTTCCTCCTCTCTACAAGATGGACCCAATATTGATTGAGAGTATCTGTACCTGAATTTATGGCTGTATATGTCCGATATCTGCATACAGATCTTTACAAAAGCTTCTCTAAACACATTTCTTTCTACATGTATTTGTACTAGGTAGTTTTCTAATACCATTCCAACTTTGATACGTTTGTACAATTGGAATTTTTCTCTACTGTTCAGCTATCCCTTCCACATGTCTTCAGAGAGAGAGAGAGAGAGAGAGAGAGAGAGAGAGAGAGAGAGAGAGAGAGAGACAGACAGACAGACAGACAGACAGACAGACAGACAGACAGACAGACAGACAGACAGACAGACAGACAGACAGACAGACAGACAGACAGACAGACAGACAGACAGACAGACAGACAGAGGCAGAGAGAGACAGAGGCAGAGACAGAGAGAGACAGAGACAGAGAGAAACAGACAGTGAGAGAGAGAGACAGAGAGAGAGTGAGAGAGAGAGAATGAGAGATAGAGATGGACAGGGAAACAAAGAGAGAGAGAGAGAGAGCAAGAGAGAGAGAGAGAGAGAGAGAGAGAGAGAGAGAGAGAGAGAGAGAGAGAGAGAGAGAGAGAGAGAGAGAGAGAGAGAGAGTCATTAGCACAAATGGAGACGAACGGGACAAGAGAAAGCTTTATCTGGGCGCTTCAGGCCAGTAGAGTAGTACAGGACGGTGCTAGTTTGGGGAGCCTACTTGTCTACTTCCCTTCCTGTCATTTGTAGTTCCTCGGGGACCAAGTCCCTCACAAGCCAGCCCTGCATTAGCAGCCAACAGGACAATGGACACCGCAGTGAGAGGGATTGAACGAGGGAGAGGGCGGGGAAGGAAAGAGTTAGTAGGGGACGAAGGGGAACGGGGGTGGGGAGGGGGGCTCACGCGGTTCAGATTCAGGGATCTGGTTCAACCCGTTGGCAATTTTGAGAGAGATGTTGAGAGAGCCCTCGAAATGAACTAAATCAAATATTTTCAAAGGGCGACAGTCCATGATGGTTATCGTCAATAAAACATTATACGTGATACCAGCTTTGGCACAATTTGATATCGGATACTATGTTTCATGTGCACATCAACCATTAGACCTCAAATTTTTCTCCAAAATTTCAAGGCACGGAAAACAAACATTGCTACATCTCTAGTATCCCGGAATGTGTTCTTTTCAAACACCAACAAAGTGACTTCATGGACTTGAATGTACATGACGCATACTTTACTTCTATTTCTTTTCTTCTCTTTTTTGGGGGGGAAGGGGGGGGAGGAGAGAGAGAGAGAGAGAGAGAGAGAGAGAGAGAGAGAGAGAGAGAGAGAGAGAGAGCGAGAGAGAGAGAGAGAGCGAGAGAGAGAGAGAGAGTCCATCAGTCAGTCAGTCAGTCACTCAGTCAGTCACTCAGTCACACAGTCACTCAGTCAAGCAGGCAGGCAGGCAGGCAGTCAGTCAGAGGGCTTTCTCTCTTCCTATCATAACAGGATCTCCGTTAATACCACAGACACTTCTCGTTACACGACGGCAGGACATTAGAGACAAGGTCTGACTGTGTGTAGCACCTACGCATCAAAAGGGGTTGCAAGTCCCCTTCCATGACGTTTGAAACCAGAATGCTGTTGGGGAGACATGAAAGGTCAAGAAGGGCAAGCAGGGATTCCAAGTCTGAGTCACAGCATCCCGCACCCAGTCCGTGTGAACTGCCCATGATCAACCTTTGAGAATGCTTATCTGTAACTCTGCTACAACTTTACTGCACCCTGCTGCAGTTGTACTGCAGATTCAATAGAGACGAACTGGGATATCGCTTCAGCTTTACTGAGGCAGCACGGGCGTCCTACAGCGGCGCCACTTTCGCTACTTGTGCTAAACTGTGCTACACTTAGAAGGTAGTGCGCGCCAGCCAGGCAGAGGGGTCGTGGGAAACAAGATTAATCCATTACTACTCCCTGATCTTATTCCAGAGACCATGGCGGCCATATTGAAAGTGTCACGGCCCGAGGACTGGGGCGAGAGAGACGCAAGGATACTGGGGGGAGTGGGAATGTCTCAAGTCGTTGACATAAAAATTCCCTTACTTTACCACCGCTTCAGTGCAGTTTTAGGGCGCACCGCAGACGAGCGCAAATCGGCAGGACATCGCCACTGTCCCACCACAGCAGTAGTAGAGATTCATTTTCTCGCCACGACACACTGCTAGTCTAATCCATTCGTAGTGCTGTACCATAAACTCATGGACTGAGGACCAAGACACAACGCACTTGAGAACTCGGATATACAACAGTGAGAGAGCGAGTGAGCAAGAAGACAAGCAAACGAAGGAGAGAGGAGAAAGAGAGAGAGAGAGAGAGAGAGAGAGAGAGAGAGAGAGAGAGAGAGAAAGAGAGAGATTTTGACTTTGACTTTGACTTCTTTATTGTTTAGGCCGGCGGCCAGTCACAATGTTACAATGGGAAGGGTGGTGGGGGTGGTGGTAGATAGGATAAAACATTTACAATTCGTAATTTACAACAACCGTACATTTAAACAACGCATTATTCTAGTCATGTACATCATTTGTGTTTGTGCGACAGCTTGATCCTCAGTGTTAAGTAATATTGTATGTATATTCATTTTCCAAATATTGTCTACGAAGTTTCATTGCATAGTGTTTTTTGTTTTTATATCACCTTTCCCGTTGATTAGGAAAGTATAGGATTGAATCCCTTGCTATCCATATATCTGATATAGTAGTCTTAATATTTTTTTCTGAGTTCGTTGTATAAGCTGCATTTTAGTAGGAAATGGAGTTCGTCTTCGATGCAGTCACTACAAAATGGACAGGGTTTATCATCATTGTTGAAGGCATTGATACGTAATTCATTTCTTTTTAGTCTGAAACGGGTAAGTGCTACTCTAAACTTTGTAATATTGATAGTCTGTAAATAATATTCACACTGAAGATCATATTTTAATAATCGATAGAATATAAACCTCTCACTGGTACTGATCTTGCTATTCAGTCCTTGCCTGAAGCAGTCTTGGAGCCTTACTTTCAACTTTCAAAAAAAAATGTTCTCATTGGTAAGGCCTTTGTTGTACCATATAAATGCAAAACCTGACTTACACAAAAATTCTTCGATGGATTTCAGCCAGTTGAGCTCACTGGGAATATTGGTGCTAGCCAACATAAGGAGTGCTTGCTTGGGGAACCTATAATCTGGCATTTTTTATAACTTTAAGCCAGTACTTAACAGCTCGAGTTGTGCCATTTATTACAAGAGGGGAATCTTCCAGTTTCCCCATAAACTAAACTATTTGGCGTTTTTGCATCAACGTTCAGAAACATCTTGCATGCAAATAAATGCGACCTCTCTACACTGAGATGCTCTTTAATTCCCAATAACTCTGACACATATAATAACGAAGGTTGTACCTGAGTATCAAACAATTTAAAGAATATTTTAGGTTACATGTATGGATTGCCCACATTAATTTTAAAAGTGAGACAGTTTTCTGTTTAGCTTTGTTTGCTACATCACCAAGGGCTACCGCCTCTAAGAGTGTCGTAGTAAAGGTGTAACCCAAGTATTTGAAGGTATTAACCATTTCAAGTTCAACCCCATCTAGGAACCATTTCTCACCTCGTGACAAGAAGCCTTCTCGACGAAAAACCATGACTTTTGTCATGGTTTTATTAACTTTTAAACCAATTTGTTTGGACGCATAGTCAAGGTCATTTATCTGGGTCTGAAGTCCTATCGGGGTGGTAGACATTAATGCCACGTCATCCGCAAAGATAAGGAAAGTATTTCTTGGGAACCTCCTCCTGGATAGAGAGAAAGAGAGAGAGAGAGAGACAGAGAGAGAGAGAGACAGAGAGAGAGAGAGACAGAGAGAGAGAGAGACAGAGACAGAGGCAGAGAGACAGACAGACAGACAGACAGACAGACAGACAGGCAGGCAGGCAGGCAGGCAGGCAGGCAGACAGACAGACAGACAGACAGACAGACAGACAGACAGACAGACAGACAGACAGACAGAGAGAGAGAGAGAGAAGGGGGGGACTGAGAGGGAGGGGGTGATTTGAAGGGAGAGGAAAGCAGGGAAGGATGGAGAGCATTCACACAGAGGAATACACATGTACTAGAGCGCACACGACCAGCGACGAATCAAAACATTACGTTAGTTCATAGAGACCCTTACGTGCTTTAAGTATAAACGTAAAGTGTACGCATGCAGCCGTCTTTATTTAAATATTTTGAAGGCAAAGAGCAGTGGGACAATACTTTGTGCTTGTTCCGTCTGAACGTTTATCATTGCCATCATAAGTAGTCCTGAGCTGTGCTCGAGTTTCTAACAGAAAGGGCGAAGGTGACATTGTGTCCGAATGTTCCCAACGGTGTTTACTTCTGTTTCATCGTTACTCTCATTCGCAGCAAAGCTTCGCAATATTTCTCAGCGCCACAGCATAACTCAGGTCCAAAGGAAGAAACTGACTCTTGATCTTTGCACGGGGTTTGATATACTAGTGGGAGGGAGACGCCTGCAAACGTCTTGCGCTTAGCATTTCTCCCTCTGTCTGCACCTTCGCCGTCTTCAAGGATCTTAGAGAGGCAAGGAGGCGTGCATATCAAGCCTGGGCGTTCAGAGCCTGCTAATGAAGCCATAGAATGCAGCCCATGGTAAGGGACAGAGCAGTAAACACTGCTTTACACAAAACGACGCCGGACTCTGACGCTCTTTGAAGCTCACAGCGAGCTTTCTTCAGGGTCCTCCACCACAAGTGCACATACACGCGTGTGTGAAACGATGAGAGGAAGGAGAGGGGCGCTGATCAGAGAGTCAGAGAGGGCTTGTCAAGCAAAGTGCGTATTACCGCTGCTGGGAAGAGGCTTGAAGACGGCATAAGGAGAGAGAGGACTTCCGCGCACGGCCAGCCAGGATGATTGGAGATGCCTCCCTCCCTTAACGTCAGCACAGTGTGCAACAACTACTGGCCTCGCATTACACTGTTCGTCTTCATACATATCGTCCGTCATCAGCCAGAACTGACGCATTCTTGCCCGTGTGTCAGATCTTTGACGTTTCCTTAGAAGACGCCCCTTGCCACCAAGCCGAATCTGTCCACTAGATAATCCTGGACTGAAAATCTGTCGCTAGTCGATTTGATTGAAAACACTATCACCCAAGTTTTAAATTAAGAAATACACTTCGTTTCGCATGACTGTGGACAAAGAAAGAGTGATTACACGAGTTAGTGCAAAGGTAGATGCACTTGATGACTTGCTACCAAGTATACATTTATCTTTTGGGGGGCGGGATGGGGTGGGAGTGTTGCTGCAAATAGCAAGCACACGTTGCGAAATAGCTGCAAGAACAAACGTTGCATTGGAAGAAGTGGCGTCATAAGTAGTGAAGAACTGTCTACACAGAAAACAAATCTTACACCAAAATTGTGTTATACCTTGTAAAAATTACGGAAGAAATAATAATAATAATAGATCACTCTTATAACGCGCGATACTCCCACACAGTGAGACTCAAAGCGCCTAAAAAATATAAAAAAAGAAAGAAAAGAAAATAGAAATCACAAAACACACAATAGGAATGTAAATGAAAGTAATAAACATCAAGGTAAGAGAAACAAAGATGAAAAGCAGATGATATAAAACAACACAGCAACACAAACCAGACATTCAGTCAACATTCATACAGACGAAAAAAACAACAACAAACATAACATAACAAACAGTTTATACAGATATGTACAATGCTAACGGTTCTCAGGAAGCAGTCAGGCCCTAGGGGCACTAAACAGAAAAAGCTTTACGGAAAAAATGGGTCTTGAGGTTAGATTTGAAGGAAGGAAGAGAAGTGATGCCACGGAGAGATGACGGCAGAGCATTCCAGACAGAAGGTGCTTGAAAGTGAAAGGATTTCTGGCCAAAGGATTTGGTAGTGGTTTTAGGTTTGCAGAGAAGTTTTTCAGAGCCTGAGCGGAGAAGCGAGAGGGTTGGTAGACCTGACGTAAGAAGAGGATGAGAGTGCTAGGGCGGACAGAGTTCCGTCAAAGCAACGGAAGGCGAGAGTGGCGAGTTTGTACTGGATCCTGTACTCAAACCAGGAAGTCCAGTGGAGTTTCATTGAAAAGAGGGTGACATGTTTCTCTTGGATTTTCTGCAAGATGAGACGGGCAGCGTTGTTTTGAATACCCATGAAGGGCGAGAGATTTGTTTTGGATGGTAGTCCTGCAAGCACGGAGTTGCAGTAGTCGACACGGCTTAGAATGAAGGAAGTGACAAGCTGAATGACAGCCTCTTGTGTGAGAAAGCTACGGACAGAGGAGATCTTTCTCAGTTGGACAGTTGCAGGAGCGGCAGATCTGAATGATTGCTTTCATACATTGAGAGTGTAGAGTCAATCAAAACACCCAGATCCCTAAGACTTTTGAAAAGGAATTTCAGTCACACCCACCTCCAAAAATGATCAGAAAACAAGAGACAGTGACTTTCTGGGAAACCCCACCAGCAGAGGGATCAGTTTTGCTGTCATTCAGGTGCAAGGAGTTTCTTTTTTGGAGCATCCAGTCTTTGATGGAGGAGATGCAGAGAGATAAGTTGTGGAGAATGATAGACAGGTCACGAGGAGGAGCGGAGTCTTGAAGCTGGGTGTCATCAGCATATTTGTGAAAATTGCAGTTGTGGGCTTTGATGATGTCAGAAAGGGGCAGGGTATAGAGTGTGAACAGAACTGGCCCAAGCACCGAGCCCTGAGGGACTCCGTACTTGAGTGCTCTGGGAGAAGAAAGAAGGCCATTGACAGAGACAGTTTGTTTGCGGTCAGATAGGTAGGATGAGAACCAGGTAAGAGCTGAACCAGAGATGCAAGCTCCGATTCTATTCAAACTTGTACACCTATGGAAAACTACTTAAACATATTTTAAAACTTTGTTTTGAAGAATGTACAATACAGGGACACACACATTTAATATGTTGATGCTCCTCGTTTGTGTCCAAATAGACATTTTGCATATTCAAGGCATATATTTGTTAAAGGAAAATAAACGCAAACCCGGAGTCAGAAACTAATCTTTTGTTACGTAGGTTTATGTTACTTGTCCGGGTCGGACTCTTTGTGAAATATTTTCAAGCTCCACTTCTGTATCTTTTGCGGCAGGCATCTTTTCGTACCTTCGAGATACTGTGCTTCTATTGCAATAGTTGGCGCACTGCGACTTTTTTATTTCTGGCTACATGGTTCCTTGCGAGTTGCCTTACCTGTTTGCTGGGTGCAATGTTGGTGCGGATGGAGCGGCGATGCAGGGGGTTGGGTGGACGGTAGTTGTTCTCCATCAGCAGGGGCGAGCTGTCCCCGGCACCCGAGTGCAGCTGACGTAACGTGTGCAGCTGCAACAGCAATAGTCACGTGACATCTCAGCAGTCACTCGGCCTCATTCC
This sequence comes from Theodoxus fluviatilis, assembly GCA_034096865.1. NCBI lineage: Eukaryota > Metazoa > Mollusca > Gastropoda > Cycloneritida > Neritidae > Theodoxus > Theodoxus fluviatilis. Next base: position 30,802 of record JAWQFJ010026886.1, on the reverse strand, counting down.
CATAGTCATCCATTTGTTCGGGGGATGACACTGTAAACGGAGCAGAATATGGCGTCTGGATTCTCTGGTTCCGTTTTTGACCCTGACTTGTGCCGTTCATGTAAATTCAGCTTACTGACGGCAGTCGAGTTTGTTCAAGATACGCATTTATGTTATGCAAGAATACTTATTGTATTAAAACCACCCCACTAATTTCTATCTAAAGTAATAAATGATTCTTTCAAGTAAATGTTGACAATATAGCAAGGGCTCAATGTGTATGAACGACCCAACAGCCGCACATCTTTATGCAAGATAATTTAAACAGCAAAGAAGGAATACATGTCGATTAAGCTAAAACAGCTCAGAAGCATGTGTCTGAATTGAATGGAAACAAGCAAGAACGAGAGAATTAAAGAAACACTGCCAAAAGCAAAGCGATCTCCATACGACGGTTCAAGTTTCTGCACCCGAAACACCGACCAATAGTTCACACGGTACGAAAGTGATTGTGCATGAAGTGCACTGCATGGGGTCATCATCGTCATTCTAAAACTTTCACTTGGATGTCGGATAACTCACGTTGACACGTGCGCAATTTCGTTTCCCTCTATTGCATTATATAATCGTCATCCTGTCGTCGTGAGGAGACGGTATAGCGTTCGTTTTAAACGACATTGACTGATACATGCATTGGTGTACTCATCAACTCTCTGAGAGGGAAGAAAGGGGACAATGCCCATGAGCCGAAGCAGGTAATAACGTACAGGTAGGCTAAGAATGAACCAAATGCATAAGCAAAGCACTGATTTTAAGAAGCACTGAAGACAACTTAGATCACGCGTATCAACGCTAGTACTTTTGTTACAGTTCCTACTGATTTTCATGCAGCTCCTGTTGCTGTTGCTGCTGCTATTGCTGATGTTGCTGTTGCTGCTGCTACTGCTGCAGCTGCTGTTGCTGCTGCTACTGCTGCTGTTGCTGCTGCTACTGCTGCTGTTGCTGTTGCTGCTGCTATTGCTGCTGTTGCTGTTGGAAAAGGACAAGTGCGGCGGAGTGGAGAGAGGACAGCAACTGACCTGCTGCTTAGTGATGTACATGGGCTTGTTGAGAAGGATCCAGGTGACGGTCTCCATGCAGCTGGGCTGCGTCAGGGATCCTTCGTATGTCATGTACAGGTCCGTGTGGGGCAACAGCGCAAACAGCGACAACCCCGCCAGCTCCAGCTCGTCTCCTGCCAGCACAGAGTCTGCACGTCACTACACACAGCGCGTCACTACACACAGCGCGTCACTACACACAGCGCGTCACTACACACAGCGCGTCACTACACACAGCGCGTCACTACACACAGCGCGTCACAGCATCCTGCGTCAAAGGCACAGCGCATCCTCCATCAGCACTTTCACAAACACCTATTTTACTCAACACACACCACACACAAAAACAAGCGTTGGAACTAATGCATTCCCAGTTGCCATCAGAGGCTTCTTTGGCTTTTCAGGGTCGCCCCTGCCCTTAGTTTAAAAAAAGAAGGCTCCATGACGCGGGAAGTTTGAGTATCCAGCTAATGAGGAGGCGTCGAGCGGCAGTGACCTATTATGTGCTGCGATTCTGTAGTAGTGGGGCCCCTTAGGTCATGGCTGAGCATAGGTGATGCATCTTGGTTGTCCTGTCTGTCTGCCCGGCTGGTGCAGTGTCGCTTGTGACTGAAGAGACTATTACGGGAGCGAACATTTCTCTCGCAAAGGTCGCATCCGTGCGCTGTCTCTGGTCGGTTGGGGTTACTGTGCTACTCTCTGCGTGCTCGCCTGACTGCCACTGCGTTAATCAATTTCTTTTCACCTGTCTTGAGGTGTTGTTTCTTGTAACACCTAATGAACCCCACTCCCCTTAAGACACCTATCGCTAAATGTCAGGTAGTATATCGATAGAACCATCGCTCTAACTGGCGGGCATGTCACTGGCAACGAATTTGCTAATAGTTCTTAAGTAAGTTCCTGACAGTAAACTCCGGCATCTTGGAAACGATGGATGAAGACCGTGACTCCAGGAGGAAGGCTGTTTAGATCGGGATCTGACATAGTGAAAAAAGGAGGAGAGAGAAGACACAGAGACACGAGCACGTTTCAGGCTTACAGACTCCTTTTCATGGCCCTCCACCTCCGTTTGCGCTGGCTTAGGAACAGCCACTCAAAGATAGAACTGTTTATTCACAGGAGATCCTTCATTCAAACTTACCCAGGCATAGTAGCACCGTCTTGCAGGACAGGCGTACGTACCAACGACGACGACCCACCTTGTCTATGTTGCAATAAATTGACTCAGTCTGGAGATTATCACATGTCTTTCACACGCAGACTTGGGACGAATAAGTTTTGCTTATACTTCCTTACATTGGACCACTCATACGGTGCAACAAGCCAGAGCTCGTCTTCCTTAAATGGCTTATGTCAGGGGCGAAGAACACAGGACTTGCACGCCCACTGACCGTCGGTCAAAGTAAATGTTCATTCGTGACCAATGGAAGAGCGAGCATTCCACTGGCGGGCACTGGTGTGAGGATGATACCTATCGACACCTTATCTTTGGGCTGTATTCTTCTAAATCGCTTTCCTTGCCACTGAAGCCTTCACAAAGAAAGCGTGGACTCTGAAAGTGGGACGGAGAAAGCGCCGCCCGGATATTCAGAGCCGCGAACATCTTCGCCGCAATTTGCCCAAATCTGCATGCATGCACGACGATCTGGTCTAGTCGGACTTCAGCAACCGTCTCATACACCGCGTGCCATGCATGCACATGCATGTGTGGTCATCGTGAGTGCCAAGAACTGCTCAGCGCATTTCGAGGGGCCTTTCTACTCCTGTGTGTACCAGATTCATCGGCGTACCACAAGGCGTATCGAACGTAGGTAACCAAATACGGCCGAAAAGTGCTAGAAGACATTTGACCGCGTTCAGACTGCCATTTCTATAGTATAATGAAGTGATCTGCTACTCGATTGAGTGAGGTGAGATCCTGAACGGATCGCGCCATAGCAAACATGAAGTCTGCCCCGCTCAAACCCTTAAGGATCAACACTGTAGACAGAGCATCGAATCATAACGTCGTTTGTACAGGCCGTCCTTAACCGACCGAACGATGGGTCGCCGAATGAGCCGAAGAGTTTTCGCCCGAGCCAAAATCTCGGGCCGATTCATTTTCAACCTTAACCGGGCGAACTCGAGCTCATCGAGCAACTCTTCGGGTCTACGCCGAGCCACGATTCGGCCCGAATCCTGGCTCTCAGGGCATACTCTGGGAGCTCACTTCTCATTGACTGGAGGGGACATTTTCTGTGCCGGGAGAGAAACAAGTAGATTTGGTTAACAGACGCAACGCAGCTTGCAATGATCAATTACACACAACTAGCACAACCTGAGAAATGACAAACCAGTTCATTGTTTTCTATCGTGTTATTCTCTAAAGTTTTCATAGAAACATTCACTGGACGAACTGAAATATTATAAAATGAAATTTTCCCCCCTATTAGTTTCACTTGTGACCTCAGACCGTTTTGTCACTAAGAAGCCAACTGTTTCTAGACTGAAGAAACAAGAGAAAAGGCAGCCAAAGAAGGCTCTGATACATTGTAGGCCGGCACCACCAAGCCCGGAGCGGTGAGACTGTCGCTTTCCAGCCACGACAAATGGGCGGAGTAATCTCGGGGTGGGCATGGGAGATTACCAATTCCACCAAAAGGAGGATGCGCGCCCCCAACGGGTGAGATAGGACAGTCAGGCTGAGTGGTGGGAAGACCCAGGCATACCAAGTCCTCCCTCCAGCCTTGACGCCTCCCCTGGGACCCCCAATCTGGGCAAGGGAGTCTGCCCCCCCCCCCCCCCCCCCTCTTCCCTCGCCCCAATCTCGGCCCTCCCCAGAGACTTCCTCCAGACAGAGGGGCCGCCTTGGCCCCACTTGCCCTGGCCCTACCTACAGCCCCAATCAGACGGCTCCACGTCCCTTTCCCTCACCTTCCCGCTAGACTTCCCAGCTGATCCCTGCCTCAGAGATGTCTGGTTGTCAAGAGGAACATCAGTCCAGGCCAATCATCAGGGCTGATGTGGACAGTAAAACATTATTTTTGAGACAGTTTCATGCTCATGGCGTCTACTCACCCACAGTTTGTGTTTCTTTTGTTGCCTGAACTAATACGTCGAATTCCCGATTCTCTTCGTCCCCGACCTGGAAACAGAAAACCAATGAGACAGGTTACTGGGATTTACGAGATCAAAAGAGCACTGCTGTGAAAATTCGCTCTGTTGGGTTGAAGAAAGTGCTGCAAAAGTCTCTATACAAGAAAAAAGAAGCCACCAACCGCCAGTCGTCAGCGTCGTGATTGTCTATTGCACACAATCTCTCTCTCTCTCTTCTCTCTCTCTCTCTCTCTCTCTCTCTCTCACACACACACACACACACACACACACACACACACACACACACACACACACACACACACTCACAAACATACACACACGCACGCACACACACAGACAAACAAACAGACACAGACATACACACACATACACACACACGTACACACACAAACACACAGACTCACAGACACACAGACACACACACACACACATACACACACGCATACAGAAAGACAGACAGATAGGCAGACAGACACACAAACACACAGACAGACACGCAGACAGACACACACACAGACACATAGACACACAGATAGACACACATACAACCACACAGACAGACAGACAGACACACGGAGAGACACACAGACAGATACACACACAGACAGATACACACACACACACGCGCGCGCGCGCGCACACACACACACACACATACACACACGCACTCACAGATAGATAGGCAGGCAGGCAGGCAGGCAGGCAGACAGGCAGACAGACAGACACACACACACACACCTACACACACACACACACACACACACACACACACACACACACACACACACACACACACACACACCACACACACACACACACACACACACACACACACACACACACACAGATACATAGACAGACAGACAGACAGACAGACAGACAGACAGACAGACAGACAGACAGACAGACAGACACAGACAGACAGACAGACAGACACACACACACACACACACACACACACACACACACACACACACAGACACATAGACAGACAGACACACAGACAGACAGACACACAGAGACAAAGAAATTGAGAGAGTAAAAGAGAGAAAGCGGGGAGGGGAGAAGGGGGGGGGGGAGAGAGAGAGACGGGTGATTATGAGGCACATGAACAGCAATTCGGAGGCACAAGGCAGTGTGTAAGAGGACGCTCAAAGCTGAGCACGTCGAGAGAGTGAGGAAGCGGCCCTCACCATTCCAAAGACAGCCAGTGCAGTCAGGCCGTGGGGGGCGGAGCTGGCCTGCGTGAAGTTGTCGTAGAGATCCATGTTGAAGGCGTACACCTGCACCTGTCATCACAATAAGCAACGCAGTCACGCTCACTGGCCCACATGGACTGAAAGGCGTCGATGACGTACTCGTATTATGGAGTAACGCCGTCAACGAACTGGTACTCGATGGATGACTTACCGAATAAATGGCGTGTCTGCCTCTCATCAAATGTAGAGAGGAACCGAGACATGAACCCGCACCACTTCCCCAATCAGTTAATCGAATGAGTCAGACGATGCGATGAAAAGACGTTCTAAATGTGTACGAGATTTATTGTTACACATTCATACATTCGGTATTCCAAAGAATATTCCATAGCGAAACAGTATTTAAGAAAGTAACGTTAGATAAGATGTCAATTACGAGTGTAATCTGTGTTGCCGCTGTTTAACCAAAGATCTGCTACTGTTTACGCACAAAACGGAAGAAAAAAAGAACTGTGTTGATATAACAAATATAATTAATATGGTCTTGAGAAAACATCTCTGAACTTTTTTAGATTCAGACATAGTCGTGCGAGAAATTACATTATAGAGGAAGGTGGGGGTTTCATTTTAGTCATGAGCCCTATCGTTGACAGTGGTACATAACAAGAAAAAGGGTAAGTTCAATAGGCCGGCTGGGTCCAAGCGCGATTATCTTACACAACGCAGCAGCTAGAAGGTTCGCTTCGAACAGAACGCAGACGTGATAGTTTTCCAAAGGTCGGCGTTTGTAAAGAAGCGCAGAGTAGATGCTACAGCAGAGCTACACAAGCTGGCAGTCTGACAACACGTCACGCCCACGCGTCACAGTAAAGGGCAGCACTTCGACTGTCCAACCTTGCTGAAAATTTCCGGCAGGCATTGGGCGTTTATGTGAATTCTGCACACGACCGCCTTAGATGATACGTGTTACGCCGAAGCACGAAGTGCACAGCTGCACTTGGATGACTCCATGCAAGCGTGGCTGAAGAGCATCCTGGAGCAGTGGTGCTGTTCAGGCATCTTGATCTACTTCTTCGCGTAGATTCTGCCTGGGAGGCCACCTCTCTAAAAGTGCAGGGACTTCAGACCCTACGCCTGACTGGGCGAGTGGGGGTACTTGAGACTTCATGACCACGCATGGCTGAGGAAAATAATCTCATCGTTTTCGAAGAGCGGTTCCGCAGGGCCTTTGATTTGAGACGCCGCTCGCAGTAATGGCAGGATACAAAGCCTCACGACAAACAGACATTAGATCTGTTTGCCCTGTTTGAAAGCGAGCTCAGGCTGTTATCAAGCCTATTCACTTTTCCAGCTTCTCCCAACCAATCCGCGTAGGTGCCTGCACATGCCGTTTGATTCGAGAACGGATTGCGAATACTGCAGGAAACAAAACACGGGAACAAGAAACTTCACCCAGTTCAGCCGCCTTAATTTCCACCTCAGCGCCCTCTAGTTAGAGGCGAAAAGGCGTCATAAAGAGGAGAGAACTCTGGCGTGACGGGGAGGTTGTAAAGGAGCGGTGTTTATCGCATTACCGCTAGCGGCGACAGGGCTCAGCACTACACCGCACCGCCCGCTACAATTAATGCATCGCCCGGTGTCCACCATGAACGGCACCCCGCGGAGAATAGGCCCCTTCTTTACTCCGAGACTCCACTCGCGAAGGCGAAAGGTATCTCGGGAAGACGTGAAAGTTTAGCATAGAGATCTTTAAACGTGCTGTTCGAAACATAAAGAACACTCCGGTAAAAAGACAGACTTCTCTCATATGCAAATGACAGGCACGTTTTTATTGGGGAAGCATGTACGAATTCCATTTGGCCATTTCTTGCAATATCAGAATAATCTGACTTCTCGTTCAGACATAGGCAATCATGGCAGCAGACAGTCTGGGGAGACAGGAAGGACGAGACGGACGTTCTATGGAAGAGGAGAATGGTGTAAGAAATGAATGAATGAATGAATGAATGAATGAATGAATAACTGAAGGAATGTAGGCTGTATAAGGCCACTGATCACGAAAAATAATTACAGCTGGTTAGAATGACGGCAAGTAAAGTCACCATTTTCCTGGGCATTCGCATCTCAGGAATCGCGTTGGGAGACGTGGTGTCTGTTCCCACCCCCAACCCACAGGGTGGTGGTGCAGGGAAGACTGAGGCGGGCAGAAAGGCTGCAGAGAGCAAGGGGGGTAACAGACAAGCACAGGACAGAGGCCTTGTTCAAAAGAGGTAGGAAGACAAGATGAGGTAAGGGATGCATTGAGAAATAAAACAAGAACATCCAGATGGGATTAAGCTGGGGCGATGGGTGGGTTGGGGGTTAATAATGAGAAAGAGGAAGACAGCGAGGAAAAAAAAGCACACAAAAAGGCCAGGTTTGGATACGCTTGGGTGAGTGGGAAAATGATAAATGGAAAGTGATGGAAAGAAGTGGTTATACAAATCACAATGAGAATTGAGAGAAAAGAATGGCAGAAAATAAGACAGTAATGGAAACTGGAGAGAGAGAGAGAGAGAGAGAGAGAGAGAGAGAGAGAGAGAGAGAGAGAGACAGAGAGAGAGAGACAGAGAGAGAGAGACAGAGAGAGAGAGACAGAGAGACAGAGAGAAGTGCCAGAGGGAGCGGCAGACACACTGACAGACACACAGAGAGCTTATTGTAATGCATCCACTCAGAAGTTTCACTAATAAGTAACATTAACTTTTTAAAACATCAAAACAATGTAAGCGACGTTTTAGATCCAACACTTCGTTAGTCCATACATACGAAAGCAATGTACATTAACGTATCGACAATATAGTTGTGGGGGGGTGGGGGAGGGGGGGATGTGAGTAAGTGCATGCATGCGACACGAACATATTTTCAAGGTAAAAAATCAAACTTTCCTTAATGTGCTCTTAAAAATGTGCTCGCACGATTCAATTGCATCACTTTACAGATGATGCAAATACTCTATTTCAAGTGACGGAATCAATGGCTGCTAAAAGCTCCTATTTGCTGGCGGGAAAACACGATCCAGCTAGAATCAATGCGTAGCGTGGGAACGCGTCCGCCTTTCCCGCCAATTCCCTGCAGGCACTGGACAGGACCAGCTTCCCTCCGTCGGGGCGTGCTGCACCTTGGTCTCAATCAATGCGAGCGGAATAACTGGCCAATAAAGATGAAGAATCGATGTATGTCTTGTCAATTAGAAAAGATCAAAGAACAAGTCGGTTTCTTCTATTTATGCGGCGCCCACCCGCAGATGGGACTCATTCACAACGACGTCCTCGCCCCAGTTTTACTGCCTCCGAGAAAATGGAGTCGTCCTATTGGCCAGCAGTTCCCCACGAGGTCCGGCGTCCAGTATATTGCTGGCTGTGCCGTCGCCATCTTCTTCTGTTGTAATATCTTGCCGCTGTCATGCGGGACTCAAACCATCTATAGAAACTAGTTTGGTCTGGAGCTTCGCCAGGAACTCCTCGGGGACGCCAGGCAAAAGACTGTCGTCGCCATCGGAATAAAATAAAACTCAGAGATCGTAATTACGGCATTTTCCAGAGCCAACTCAGCAGTCCAAGACAACTCTGGAAAAGAAAGTGAGGCATAAAGGGGTAGGCAGAGGAGAGGAAGATGACCGGAAAACAGTAGATCCAGCAAGGTTGTGTCTCAAGGACGAATCTTTTTCAGAGGTACGAGAGGGTCACGTGATCCAAGAAACCAAAAAAGCTGAACAAATTTTGGAAGTGTTTATTTTCTTACAACTTTTGAAATATGTTGATCCTTTTTTTCATAATCGTTAAAAAATTCCATTTCTTGTACATGAATTTGAGGCTGTTAGAGGTCGTGCGCCCTTCCCCCGTCCCACCCCCCACCCCCACCCACCCCACCCCTTCCTCTATCCATTCCTCCATTCTTTTTTCGTACGAGTTTCCTTAAAAAAAATCAACCATAGATTTCAATACATTAAAGTACAAGGATGAATCCTAAAGTTATGTTTCAAAACCACATTTACTTAATAATGTGGGGGGAAGATATTCAGACGTTAGCATAACTTCTTTTCTTGTTGTGAAGCAATGTTCGTGCGCGATAGCAATTAAGGTGATGCCAAAACTTTTCTGAAAGTAAGTCAATGAACAGTTAATACTCATAGTGCACCCTTGACTGGAAAGAAAGGCCTTTTTTAATTGATCACTTTCTTTACGTTATTGTTTCATCAATATCAGAATGATTCACATTTTTCTCCACATCAAGATAATACATACTACTTGCATTCGAAAATGTTAAAGGTTTCTACTGTAGGTTCACACTGCACATTTCAGCAAGTTGTTCGTGCTTCCCAAATAATATATGCAGTATCATGTATCAAACATGGCGAGAATCAAAGTGTTCTCGATTCTTTTATCATGATTGTTGTTGAATAAGGAGAGGACTGACGAAATTTTCAAAGTTTTTTATCACCTCGGTTGTCGTACGGGCGGAGTCTGTACTTGTGCCGCGGCTAAAACCGCAGGTGGGCATGTACATGTTCATCCGTCTTTTATTAGCGCTGTTCAGAACGACTGTTGAGTACAGCTGCCGAGTACGGATGTTGAGTAAGACTGTTCAGTATGTCTGTTGAGTATGACTGTTGAGTATGACTGTTGAGTGGGACTCCTGAGTGTGAATGTTGAGTATAACTGTTAAGTATGACTGTTGAGTACGGCTGTTGAGTTTCACTGTTCAGAATGACTGTTGAGTACGACTGTTGAGTACGGCTGTTGAGTTTGACTATTGAGTACGACTGTTGAGTACGACTGTTGAGTGCGACTGTTGAGAACAACTGTTGAGTACGGCTGTTGAGTTTGACTATTGAGTACGACTGTTGAGTACGACTGTTGAGTGCGACTGTTGAGAACGACTGTTGAGTACGACTGTTGAGTACGACTGTTGAGAACGACTGTTGAGTACGACTGTTGAGTGCGACTGTTGAGTGCGACTGTTGAGTGCGACTGTTGAGTACGACTGTTGAGTACGACTGTTGAGTACGACTGTTGAGTTCGACTGTTGAGTACGACTGTTGAGTACGACTGTTGAGTACGACTGTTGAGTACGACTGTTGAGTACGACTGTTGAGTACGACTGTTGAGTGCGACTGTTGAGTGCGACTGTTGAGTGCGACTGTTGAGTACGACTGTTGAGTACGACTGTAGAGTACGACTGTAGAGTACGACTGTAGAGTACGACTGTTGAGTACGACTGTTGAGTACGACTGTTGAGTGCGACTGTTGAGTGCGACTGTTGAGTGCGACTGTTGAGTGCGACTGTTGAGTACGACTGTAGAGTACGACTGTAGTGTACGACTGTAGAGTACGACTGTTGAGTACGACTGTTGAGTACGACTGTTGAGTACGACTGTTGAGTGCGACTGTTGAGTACGACTGTTGAGTACGACTGTCGAGTACGACTGTTGAGTACGACTGTCGAGTACGACTGTTGAGTACGACTGTCGAGTACGACTGTTGTGTACGACTGTAGAGTACGACTGTTGAGTACGACTGTTGAGTACGACTGTTGAGTACGACTGTTGAGTGCGACTGTTGAGTGCGACTGTTGCAAACGATTGTTGAGTACGACTGTTGAGTATGACTGTTGAGTACGACTGTTGAGTGCGACTGTTGCAAACGATTGTTGAGTACGACTGTAGAGTACGACTGTAGAGTACGACTGTAGAGTACGACTGTAGAGTACGACTGTAGAGTATGACTGTAGAGTACGACTGTTGAGTACGACTGTAGAGTGCGACTGTTGCAAACGATTGTTGAGTACGACTGTAGAGTATGACTGTAGAGTACGACTGTTGAGTACGACTGTAGAGTGCGACTGTTGCAAACGATTGTTGAGTACGACTGTAGAGTACGACTGTAGAGTATGACTGTAGAGTACGACTGTTGAGTGCGACTGTTGCAAACGATTGTTGAGTACGACTGTAGAGTACGACTGTAGTGTACGACTGTAGAGTATGACTGTTGAGTACTGCTGTAGAGTATGACTGTTGAGTACGACTGTTGAGTTTGAATGTAGTGTATGACTGTTGAGTATAACTGTAGAGTATGACTGTTGAGTACGACTGTTGAGTACGACTGTAGTGTACGACTGTAGAGTACGACTGTTGAGTACGACTGTTGAGTACGACTGTTGAGTACGACTGTTGAGTGCGACTGTTGAGTGCGACTGTTGCAAACGATTGTTGAGTACGACTGTAGAGTACGACTGTAGAGTGCGACTGTTGCAAACGATTGTTGAGTATGACTGTTGAGTATGACTGTAGAGTACGACTGTTGAGTACGGTTGTTGGGTACGACTGTTGAGTATGACTGTTGGGTACGACTGTTGAGTACGACTGTTGAGTACGGATGTTGGGTACGACTGTTGAGTACGACTGTAGAGTACGACTGTTGAGTACGACTGTTGAGTACGACTGTTGAGTACGACTGTTGAGTGCGACTGTTGAGTGCGACTGTTGCAAACGATTGTTGAGTACGACTGTTGAGAATGACTGTTGAGTATGGCTGTTGAGTACGACTGTTGAGTACGACTGTTGAGTACGACTGTTGAGTACGACTGTTGAGTACGACTGTTGAGTGCGACTGTTGAGTGCGACTGTTGAGTACGACTGTTGAGTACGACTGTTGAGTACGACTGTAGAGTACGACTGTAGAGTACGACTGTAGAGTACGACTGTTGAGTACGACTGTTGAGTACGACTGTTGAGTACGACTGTTGAGTGCGACTGTTGAGTGCGACTGTTGCAAACGATTGTTGAGTACGACTGTTGAGAATGACTGTTGAGTATGGCTGTTGAGTACGACTGTTGAGTACGACTGTTGAGAACGATTGTTGAAAGGTATGGCTGGTTTAATCTGGAGAAGTAAGGAACACCTCTACGAATGCCCGGCAGGTAAAGGGTTCCAGCAGCATCGAGCGGCTCCGGCCATGAGTAACTCTCGGCTCCAAGGCCGGAAAACGAATATACATGTACCTGTCTAATTGCACATGAACTTAACACGCATGGAGTAATAGGAGCTAGTAGTAGCAACATCAGCAGTAGTAGCAGCTGAAGCAGCAGAAGTAGAAAGTATGAATAGAGAATGAATGCAATGAGGAGAAGGAGGGAGGGGGGAGGTGGGAGAGGGAAGGGGGGAGAGTGTAGGCAGACAGGTGAGCAGCAAACAGGGGCAAATCTCGAGAGAGCGGCAGCAGCCCGGGGGAGCCGAGGCAGCAGTTCATTACTGGCATCAAACCGCGCAGTCAGGCAGGCCGCGATATTGGAATCCCCACAGATTGACTCATTTGTCTTCCTCTCTACCAGACCCCGATGGCCGCGTGTCGGTCTCTGCCTAAGCCTGACTGTCGTCTGACGCAGTTCCTCGTACGTGCTGCCTTCGGCCACCTGGTCGTTCGGCAGTCTGAGGTGATCAGCTCATCCTCCAGATGACCCGGACTGCCTGCCCTAATCAGCTCAGATCAGCTCGACCAGTCCGCTTCCAGCAAGGTCGACCACCGTCATTGCAGAGCTCCGAATCTCGCGACATAACAGCGCACGAGCCCCGACGGTGAGCCAGGTATATCGGGTGACCTCAGTGATCTCGATTGCTGAAGTTGTTATCGGCATTTGGTAACGGGCGAGAGGGAAATAAGCAAGCACTGCTGCGAAGACGGAATTCCCCGCTACAATAAAATGGCGAAAATCAGGCAGCTTAATGGAAGTGTAAAGCATGAATGCGTCTTTATGGTTACAGTGACTAGTTACGTGGAAAATCAATGGCGACATCAAGGGAAGAGTCCAATGTTGGAGTTCTTCTCTTGGCCAGCATCGGCAGTCGCTGGCATATTTGAGATGGCCACATGTAAAGGTAAAGGTATGGACGGCTGTTTACATTGCAACTTTTACCCATTGATGGGTGCTCAAACCGCACCTGGTCATCGATCTACTTTTAATGTTATTTCAACACCATCTCTGTTCCCTTTGGAGCATGCAGAGAGGCTGTGGATGAACGTGCCAAATTTATTTTTCACAATTTTCGTGCTCAGCCCTCACAGATAAACGTTTTATCCCTGGGTGAAGAGAAGCAATGCGAGTGAAGCACCTTGCTCCAGGACGCAACTCTGGGATCCGAGCAACTCTGGGATCCGGGCAAGTCTGGGATCCGGGCAACTGTGAACGCCGCAACCACTAGCCGCAAGCGATAGCAGATCGAGCGATCTAACCATTTCGCCACAGAGCCGATTATCTCTACAGGCACGCCATGTAGCTGGAAGTGTGTCATAGATGAGGAAGAACGGTAGCATCCACACACATTTCCGCATGGACAAAGAAACATAAAGTCTTGATCGTCTCCAGAGACTACAAGCACTCTGAGTGCCTTAATGGTCATGCTGGCGAACAGGCCTGTGCTTATAGAGCCAAATAAAAACACTGTCGGTGCGTACACTTGTGGTTCTCTTTCAGAGGGACCCTGCGCTAGTCTGCTGTGTATGTCGATCAAGGTGCCTGTGGGTCTGCCTGCCCGTCCTGGTCTATAACCGTCTGAACAAAGAGTGTCATCTTTGTTGGAACACGCCAGACCAGTGTGTAGGAGCAAGAAGGCTAGTCAGAGGCGGAATGGGTTGGGATAGGACTCAAGAGGGACCTTGGGGGGGGGGGGGGGGGGGGGGACAGTAATGATGGGGGAGCGGAATTCCCGATACTCAGCTATCCACACGGGCAAAAAGCGCCGCAACTAAGGAAGAAGCAAGTGCTGCAGTTCACAATGTATGACGAGCCTTCATCCATGACATGAATTTACTGTGAAAGCAACGTCTTTTTATCAGAATTTTTGTACAACCCGCTGCTGGGAGCAAGTAGAATGGAGCAAAGTCGCTGCCGAGTATGCGTCGCAGCCTTGCAGAGAACGCCTCTACGCCAGTCACTGCTTGCCCGTTGCAGTCCGAGCATCACCAGGAAAACAGTGCACCCGTCTGACAGCTGGGTTGTGGAAGATGGCAATGTAGGGAAAAGCCTGTTATGTGGCCTGACAAGTACATTTAGTGGCTAATGTGAGGCAGGAACCAGCAGGTCTGGATCACCAAAGATCACGCGTTTTGTTCACATGCACCAGTCTGCATCGACTCGACTGCACGACAACGAGGCTCCGCACTGGTGGTCCACCCACACCGACACCAGGAACACAACAAGAAGAGCTCGTGACGTCCTCAACCCAAGTGTCTGCTCTCAGGGCAGCCGTGCAAGCACGGCAACAGCGTTGCTGTTTTTATAGGCTCCCTGGCAAGTTAACCACAGCGCTGGTCGTCTGCGTTGTTTAGAATTCAATATACAGCACAAACGCTCAAATGAAGCCCCCTGAAAAACATTCCCCCCTCTTTAATTGTCTCTCTTTTTCCTCTCTCTCTCTCTCTCTCTCTCTCTCTCTCTCTCTCTATCTCTCTCTCTCTCTCTCTCTCTCTCTCTCTCTCTCTCTCCTTCTGATCGAGGCTTCAGTACCGTGCTGTCGTATGTGTCCATCACAGGTATGACAGGTTTTTGCTGTGAGGCAACTGAAGATTGTGTTTCTTTTCTGCAGTCGTTTAGTGTACTTGGATGGGTTGTGTCAACGAACTTGTGCCGTCTTTTTGTGGAAAAAACTCCGGCGCCCTGTAATTAGGATATACCTGTCCTTGCACAACTCAATGTCGAGTAAAAGTGGCTGCTTTTTGTGATATTATTAAGAGAGCACACTTTTCGATTATTTTGTTGCTTTTTTGCAATCCTGCTTTGTCTAGGGACCTGAGGCCATGACAAAGTTACAAAGTTTCAAAGTTGTTCTCTCTATCTCTCTCTCTCTCTCTCTCTCTCTCTCTCTCTCTCTCTCTCTCTCTCTCGTTGTGACCTCATTAGTTGTCCCATTTTTTGTCTCTTTCTATGATTAAAAAAAAGATTACTAATGTAGAGTTTCCGCAGGATCTTATAAAGCGCTCTCTGTTCAACGGAGTTCCAGTCAGGCTGTCATCCTTTAGAAATGAACTGTGTGTAAACCCTCCAATACTGAAGAGACAGGGCCTGTATAAGACAGACGACACGGACCGCAATGGACGAAGACGGAGCTGGTCTCTCCAGTCTCCACTCACCTCGGCAGGGAAGGGGCGGCCTGCCACTGTGTGCTCGGACCCGATGACGTCCA
Source organism: Theodoxus fluviatilis (assembly GCA_034096865.1). Taxonomy (NCBI): domain Eukaryota; kingdom Metazoa; phylum Mollusca; class Gastropoda; order Cycloneritida; family Neritidae; genus Theodoxus; species Theodoxus fluviatilis. Next base: position 15,208 of record JAWQFJ010026886.1, on the reverse strand, counting down.
TGCGTCCGAAGTGCAACTTGATGTGGTGGACGCGGTAGCGGTAGGAGAGCGGGCCTCCACTTATCGTGAACTGCGGTCGGTAGCTGGCGTTGAAGGTGAAGGTCAGGTCATGGCCTGTGTTGATGAGGACGCCATCTACCTGCGAAAAGGAAAATGATCGCCATAAAAGACGAGGAAAGATGCAAGATGTGTGGGAAGAGCTGGCGCAGTTGGCGGAGAAAACATTTAAATATTTATTTGTGGACTCTTTGAGGGTCGATATAGCTTCGACTCTCATGGTCTCCGCCAATGATAGGGGCAAAGATCCTTAGTAGATATCCGCCTCCATCGCAGATTTCCATCCTTGTGGTACAATTTCGTGGAGGAGCTAGAAGACAAGAGGACATGCCTTAATTCAGTCTGAGTTCAATGAAGGCATCGTGTACATTTGGTGTTTCTTATTGACAACCGCCCATGGCACCTCAGCACATAGTCTCATGGTGATCCCCATCATGCTTTGAATACAAATAGTCAGAAACAGTCACAACAGATGAGACGTCTCATGCAATGCATGCTATGAGCAACCGTCTACATTATGCTATACTCCCCCCCCCCCTCTCTCTCTCTCTCTCTCTCTCTCTCTCTCTCTCTCTCTCTCCTCTCTCTCTCTCTCTTCCTCACATAGACATATCAGACGCAGTAGGGATTATAATCTCGAGGCACAGCATAGCCATGACTGTGTGTGCATATATTTTGAAAGCATCATATTATTCAAACTGCAAGAGTTTTTGTTTTACACCAAGACCTTGCCGATGACATACACAATTTAAACATGGAATATTGTTGTCACTTTTCTCTCTAGATTCAGATAAGAAGTGCACGTGAAGAGTGAGTTGAACTCCTTGCAGATCTGACAACAGAAGACTCCTATTGTGCATCTCAGCTACGCAGATTTGCGACAAATAACTCGGCCGCTTCAAGACACCTTTCTTCTCTCTCCAGTCGAAATATTCCATGCATACCACGTCGTGCAGAATATCAGGCGGAGGCCGGCAATTCCAGGGGCGGGTTTTACTGGATAAGCAATGCATTGCAATCCAAAGGGTGTTAGTGGTTTTACTTTTAAGTGTTCGCTATAATAATGCAGGAGTCGCTATCAACATTGGGACGAAAAAGCAGACTATGTCTTGTTTGGGAAACGAATATGTTACAATAATGACTAATTGGACGTTACGTATTAATACAGCTTTTACTTGTAAAAACAGAACCGGAAATGACTGTTGAATTGCTTTGGATTGCAAATCCATAGTTCCGGCAAATCTTAATGATGCAGCAAAACAAGTCAACTACACAACGAGGCCAATACTCACACTCGACAGTGGCTACCACTGTCGGCAAGCATCTGTGTGGATTGAAACTGGTGACTGACTGTTGTCACAAATAATGCAAAGAAGCTCGTGACAGAAAAACACGACTTCAACCCACAACACGAGTCACTGTCGACTGTCCCTTCTATCTTTTTACTTGAGAGCTCCATGGCTCCTCATTCACTCCTCACCGAATGGAGTTTGTCACTGATGAGCTGGCTTGTGGATGAATGTTTCGGTTTTTGTTCAAGTGGGTAGTGCCATCGCTCCTTCTGATGCGTATGCTGTCCTTTCTTGATAATCAACACACCGTGCATGGACTGAGATTTCTGTCCATTTTCAGCTATCGATATTCAATACGTTGAGGGCAAGTAACCGAGCCAACGGCTATTCCCCCCAAAATGTGTACGTACTATATACACAGACATCCCACACATGATAGACAATTACGAAGACTTTCCTGCATACTTACAAACACACACACACACACACACACATGCACACACACACGCACACACACACACACACACACACACCTTCATACACACACACACCTTCATACTCTCTCTCTCTCTCTCTCTCTCTCTCTCTCTCTCTCTCTCTCTCTCTCTCTCTCTCTCTCTCTCCCTCTCTCTCTCTCTCCCCTCCCCCCCCCCCCTCCACGTGAACCACGTGATTGTGGTAGAACAGGCTGGGTTTCGTAAAGGCTATTCTACAGTGGATAATATATTTGTTCTTTATTCTGTCACTCAACGTTATCTACAAAGAAAAAGAAAAGTATATGTTGCTTTTGTTGATTTCAAAAAAGCTTTCGACACAGGCCGCGCTTTAGGAGATTTTTTTGTACGGTACACATGGTAGGTTGCCGAAAATGCTTCAGAGCCTCTTGACTGTAATTCGGGGCTGAAACAGGGTTGCAAAATGTCTCCGATAATTTTTTCTCTGTTAGTGAATTATGCCACAAACATGGTAATTTAGCATGCAAAACATGGTATCCAGGTTAGGCCTGGCAACATCACTTAGTTGTTGCTGTACGCTGATGACATTGTACTTATATCGGACACTGTTGTGGGTTTGCGGAACCAATTAAGTTACATGAAAAAAGGTTCTGATGCTGTTGGGCTTAGTATAAATCAAGAGAAGATAAAAGTAATGGTGTTTAGGAACGGTGGTTATTTATCTGAACATGAAAAGGGGTTCTTGGGTACTAACATGCTGGAAGTGGTTCCCGAGTATAGATATCTGGGATCCTTGTTCACCACCAAGTTATCATGTAACCTGCTACAATTAGATCTTGTACAAAGGGCGAAAGCCAATACAACCCAGCTTACCAGGTGTATTAGAAAACTCCAATGATTGTCACCAGATGCCTTCTTTAAAATGTTTGACGTCCAAGTGATCAGTGTACTGTTATACTCCTCAGAAGTTTGGGGACTGCGTGATTGTTTTGTTATTGAATCTGTACATCTGGAAGCATTGAAAGATTCCTTAATTTGCCCATTAAAATACCAATTGTAATTGTATATGGGGAAACTGGCAGACATTCTATTTTCGTGAACGGTATCATTCGTTCTGTGAGATACTGGATCAGAGTACTTCGTATGGAAACTTCCCGTTACCACACATGATTTATAGAATGCAGCTGAACTCTCATCCACAAAATTGGGCATACCAGATTAAGGAAATATTATGAAAATATGGTTTTGAACACGTATGGGTCTCCCAGACAGTACGCAATGAAAGAGAACTTATAAGAGAATTGAAGAACCGCATTGTCTCGGTGTATCGTAGTAACTAGGAACAAACATTTGTTTAGAAGTGGAAGATAGTCATTTTATCGTCAAATAAAGACGCATTGGGGTAGAGAGAATTATTAATATGCGATAGATAACAAAACAATTCCGAGATGTGTACATTCAGTTTCGTTCTGGCTTTATTGAATTATACCATCACACATTTCGTTACTCTCGGGACAATCCAGATAATTTATACACATGTCCAGCTTGTATGGAAGAAATTGAAAACGAATTCCATGTGCTTTATATATGCAAAGTTTATGAAGACCTTAGAGAAAATTATTTATCTCACATTAATGACTTTCAAAGAGTGGAACAAATATTTGGCAGTGGCCCTAGTGTAATAAGATCATTAGCAATGTTCTTATATCACGCTCTGAAGAGGAGAGGTGACGCAGTGGACATTTTCAATGCCGATGAGTTGAATTTGTTTCCGTTGTGACAGGCCTCACAAATAACCAAGTTCGTTCGTTCATTCGTTCTCTCTCTCTCTCTCACACTCTCTCACACACACACACACACACACACACACACACACACACACACACACACACGCACGCACACACACAAACACTTACACACACACAAACACTTACACACACAAACATTTACACACACATACACGCACACACACACAAACACTTACACACATACACACACACACACGCACGCACACACACATACACGCACACACACACACACACACACACACACACACACACAACACACACACACACACACACACACACACACACATGTTCACACACACAAACACTTACACACATACATACACCCACAAACACACACACACACACACACAGAAACACACACACGCACACACATACACACACAAACACACACACGCACACACACACACGCACACGCACACACGCGCGCGCGCGCGCGCACACACGCACACGCATGCACACACCCATACCCATGCCAACACACAGGACACAGGAACAGAGCGCCAGACTGGAGGGGAACGGTGTTGGAGACATACAGTGCCGGTGCTTGCTCTCAGGACATGGCGTCGAGTCAGTCAGCCCAGGACTGCCAATCAACGCCAGTGCGCACTGCGTGGCTTTGAAGGACGGAGCTTTCATTAGGGCCATTGTGGGCAAGTTAGCGCCATTGGGAAATGTATGGAATCGATGGACACCCCTGATGTCGTCTCTAAGGGGAGCTTCGGGTACGCAGTCAGGACCGCGTGAGGTGGGCGGGATGGTGGGAGATCGTCATAGAATTGGTCAGGAAGCAAGGACGGAAGGTGGGGGAGGCTGAATGGCATCAGTTATGAAAAACGCCTTTGTTGTTAAAATATAACTCTAATTGCCATATCTATCATCTGCTCTTTCCGTCACCATGATTACTACACCCGCAACTATCGTGACTACAAACCACCTCTTCTCCATTCATTTCCACTTCCATCCAGTACGCTTGTAAGCATCACCAAGTCAAGGTCCGTACCAGCCACCACACCACCATCAACACCAACACCTTCATCACTACATAGCCGCCCCATTCAGCATCTCTACACAGGTGTCACAATCACCATCAGCCTTACATCTGCCGTAACGCAAAGTGCCTCCATCCATCCACCCTCCCCGTTCCACCCTACCGGGCTACTCCTCATAGGACTCACCCTGTGTCTGTCAAGGCGGAGCGGGCGAAGGTTGGGATCGTACACCAGGGTCCTGGGATTGACGTCCACGGGAGATTGATGGCGACCTTTGCTGCACAGACTCCACTGTTGATTCAGCAGTCCCCAGTAGTCCGGACCTGTAAACGACATGAGTCATCAGTCACGTCACTATCCACATCATCAACTGCAGTCAGCATACGTCATAGCAATCACGTCATATCAACGTCATCAGTTACAATCAACAGCCATCACATCAACAACGTCATCAACTACGTCATCAACTACTGTCAACATCCATGACATCGACCACATGATCAATTACGTCGTCAACTACTGTTAGTATCCATTTCATCAACCATGTCCTCTTCAACATCATCAAATACATTAAACATTTATCACATCAACCACGTAATCAATTATG
>JAWQFJ010026886.1:0-2500 GCA_034096865.1 Theodoxus fluviatilis | reverse complement strand
GGGCGAAGGTAGGGAATGATTTATCAGCTATTTCTATGTCCGACATCATCACCTCTCGCTACTACGTGTTATCAGGTTTCGGTTCTGCCAAGACGCCCGGAGGGCAAAGTTGGACTCGGGCTTTGCTTCCTGTCGTCTGGCCAGCGATGATCGATGGCCGAAGAGATGCAGCTTTGGGACCAGCATCTCCACGACAGCAGTGTGCATTAAAGGGACATTCAGTCTCCGTCGACCCAAAAACTTTCTTTTCAGACAGTCCTGCGTGGCTCTCTGGTGCTGCAAGAATGGCCCAGAGCTCTGTCACCGTCCACAGATGCCGATTCCAGCAGGACAATGTACTTTTTGAGACCAACCTACTGTCAAACCACTCTTTTACCTATTAGATCAATGCAGCCAAAAGTGCTGTCCTTTTGTGTGGTGATTCACATTAAAAGCTCAAAGAATGCCAGATTCAGAGATCAACTCGTTCCAGAGGAAAAGAAGATGTTTGCGCCCTTGGGGTCTAGTGTTCAATGGCGTTGGCATTTGGCAGTGATACGGTGAGATGATTACATGCTACTGTCTTGGGGCTGGGCACCTAGGGGGCGGTCCGTGCTATATGAGAAACTAGTCCGTGAGCTTAGGTGAACAGGCTTCCTTCGTTTGACATCCCCAGCCTGCGCTTCAGCGTGGCAGATGTCAGAGGCCGTCACACGATTGGACTGGCTATTGTAGACGTATGACAGGCACCTGAAATTATCAACCAGATACTTCCCCCCCTCCCCTCCTCCCCCGAGAGTGTCAGGAAGACAGGGCCGAAACAATCGAAGACGGGGAGTCTTCCGCTGAAGATCGCTAGTCGTCTTGCTTCTCTAAAAGTTTGTTGTCTACTTACACATGGTCAATAAAGTCAATGCAAAAATGTTCACCAAGTTTCTGGTCGCTGTAAAGCAGGTCAGTTCATGTGATCAACAAATGATGCTTATGTGTTCCGATGACAGTATTTAAAAACCCTCTAACTGTCTTAGACAATGTTCCTAAGAAAGCGCCCGTACTAAGAAACAGTACTATGGAAAGTGCATTAGTCATTAAGTAACATGATAAGAATTAAAAAAATCGCTATTACAAAAAGTTTCAGATGTTTGTACGGCACAGTTTCCAAAACATGTCAATATAAAAAAATCGACCTACTTTCGTGCCATGTGATTAAATGAACATACAGGGAAAATGGCATTCAAGAAAGTGACATTATGGTTAGATTATTAGCGAAAAAGTCACCACTTTCAACTGAGTGTCCGTGGCCTGAAGGAAAATTTCATCATCGGCCTCCAGGTCAAAAAGCTAATCCATGGCGACCTATTAATGAAAGTTCGATGGATGGATGATGGATGGATGGACGGACGGACGAACTGACGGACGGATGGATGAATGGATGGAGTTTTTTTGGCTAACAGGCTTTGTAGGCTACCTAAGGCCATTTATAATTTTTTTTATCACTAGAACTTGTTAGAACAAGAGCAAGTCAGGTCACGATTTCCCAACATATTCGTCTCTAACGAATCAGAAAGGGAAGGCGTGGCGGGTGAGTTCTCACCCCCAACCTACAGAGGGTTGTAAGTTCGACCAGACGGGACTTTTCTGCAGTGCGAATACTACGACCGCTTTATCATCCCATCTCATTGACGCAACGATGGCGTGCTTCATGTTGGATACAGATGACGGGACTTCACCCTTCTCCAGTGATTGAGACTCGACGGCCCTGCAGTCCTATGGGGCACTGAGAGGGTGGAGAGAGGCATCGTGCCAGTAGCTAACGCGCCTGCAAGGCAGTTGACGGATTGAGTGCACTCTGACACGATCGCCTGATGCAGTGGGACAATAAGACGAGGTGGAGGATCAAGGCGGGGCATGGGGGGAAGGAGGTGTGTGAGGGTCGGGGATTGGGGGTCGGGTGGAGCGAGAGAAGGCGAAAAGTTGGGAAACACAGGAGGGATGGGGACTGAATGGAAGGGAGAGATCAGGAGTGAAGGTGGGGTGTTATCATGTATATTGGGATAAGGGCACCCAAGAGTGTCTTCAAATCAGTGCATGCATTTCTGCCTCAAATTTGATGTAAGAAGCTCCAGTACAGAAGGAAAAAAGGCATGGTTATTGGCAGGGTGAAAAGGGAGGGAGAGGGGAAGTGGGGGGGGGGGGGTTGAAAGCGTGGGGGGCGGAGCTGGCAAGGGGTCTGCGGGGAAAAAGTAATGACAAGATAGTGCTTTAAGCAGGGTCCTGAGTGTTACAGAAAGAAACATGGGCAACACACTTTGCCAGTTGCAAGAACATAAGTCACCTAGCTTTTTGAACACCCCACACTCTTATCGTGCCACTGACAAAACGCTAAAACTGCTGATCAGACACGTTACTTCCGACAGAAAGTAAAGCTGGACTGGTTTAGACCTTGCTCAGCTCTGAACTTCACCGCAAGTAATCGCAAGTGGATGTGGTGTCTTGCACACCCGTCTGAAGAGTGGACTTT
>JAWQFJ010026885.1:0-22123 GCA_034096865.1 Theodoxus fluviatilis | reverse complement strand
GCCTGCAAAGCTTCGAGACCAATGTAGTCTGCCAGACTCACCCGCCTGGTCTGCCGCTATCCAAGCATATCTAGTCTCTCTATAGGGGATATACAAGCACGTGGCAAACTAAAACCTGTAGGGCTTGCTTCCGAAATTCTCAGGCTCCGAGTAGGATTGCCAGAACAAGGAAGGAAAGGAATGAAGGCTGGAGGAGGGCAAAGGTGATGTCCCTAACAGAAAATCATCACCCCCCGCATTCCTGGGGTGGACAGCTAACAGCAACAAAAGTGGAGAAAGAGTGACAGCAGAGTCAGCTTAGGTAGAGGTGGGGACTCCAACTGCTGACAGACAGCTTGCAGGATATACAAATGTCACAGGGCCCAGAAGGAGTGAGGGCGAGGGGGGGGGGGGGGGGGGGGGGGGGCGGGGGGCGGGGAGAGATAGAGAGAGAGAGAGAGAAAGAGAGAGAGAGAGAGAGAGAGAGAGAGAGAAAGAGAGAGAGAGAGATTGTACCATCCTAAATGAGAATGTGAGAAGAAACGCTACTGTAACATAAGAGACAAGGATAAAATAGGAAAACCACTTTTTGAAAAAACGCTGTGTAGCGTATTAAGTCACGTATACATTATCACTGTAAAAAAGTTCATCTGTGAAAATGCTTGTTTTCTGGACTACGCGTGGATGAATAAACTATATTTTGATTGAAACATCTCATTTTGTCATTTTTCTACTTTAGCCTTGTTTTCTCATGCTGAGTCACAGATGTCAAAGACTGCATGAAAGTTTTCGTTTGCTGTTCGCATGATATACTTGGGTGAAGTCGCATTCCCGATGATGCTCACCTGGGAACTCGGGGGGTGGGGGGTGGGGGGGGGTGGGGGTGGGGGGTGGGGGGAGGGGGCAGCGGGAGGCAAAGCTACGATTTCAAGATTAGATATAGTTGTATGGCCTTTACAACACTCGTCATCTCTTTAGGAAATGCTCTTGCTTTGCGAGACATTTTCCATTGTCATCAAATCTTCCCAACTACTTTCCTGCATGTCAGCTCTTCGAGGATCACGGATCTGTCCTAACTACGATTTAAAAAGTCATAATAACCTCTCTTTGACCTAATCAGTGGTCGCAGTCCTTGTTTTTTAAAGCGCTCTCTCTGGTACAGCCAAAACCCGCCATTCTAATGACTGGGGAGACATGAGGCGCATCAAAGAGGACTCACCCAGGGCCACGACTTCTTCCATCAGGATTGGGACTGGAGATTTTGGAAGAGAATCCCGCAGAGAGCGTTGAAGCATGTTTTGATTTTGGATTAGTATCTCACACATTGGTGTTGGCCACTCCAAATGTTTTTGGTAATGCTGGCCATTTACAGCCATTCATGCTACCCCTCTAGCAGAACAAATGCTATCGTTGTTCTCGTTGATTAAATGACATGTAGTTAATCGTCTGATTATGGCAGTGTTTGATAAATCAATAACTTTGAAAGGGCACAAACGTAATAACTTGGAATTTCCAGGGAACGATATCCTGTGCGTGTCTGCCATCATAACTGTTCCCATATGCCGCAAACAGCGACGGAAAGGAAGGGCAGAGGTTCAAGGTTGCGCATCGGGAAGAGGAGGGGAGAAGGGGAACTGGGAAGATGAGTGAAGGGAGAAATTCGCCGGAAGATGTGTATGGGCAGTAGAGGCTGCATAAAGGAGAGAGCGAGAGAGAGAGAGAGAGAGAGAAGAGAAACTGAAAGAGTGATATATATATAAAGAGAAAGAAAGAGAGAGAGAGAAAGAGAGAGAGAGAGAGAGAGAGAGAGAGAGAGAGAGAGAGAGAGAGACAGAGAGAGAGAGAGAGAGAGAGAGAGATGTATGTTGTGTAGGGTAGCTAACTGACAAACATACAACACTGTTTTCCAGAACCGGCAGCTACACGCCCTGCCCTGCTTTGCTACACGATGAAACACGCGAGTGCTGTAAACTTTCACAGGTTTCCAGAAGATCCATTTAAGCAAGCGTAGATTGAGTTTATTAAGACTTCGGTGCGGTCTCCAGTTCCTATTTCGACACCTGCGCTCCTAAGTTGATGTCGCTTCCAGTCAGTTGCCGTTACAGTTTATAATATTTCAAAATCAGAAACTCTACTGGGCTGTAATTCAGACGTAATTCGATATGAAGGCTCACACATTGCGAAAAAGATAATCGTAGGGTTATCTTTCTGTTCTGAAAATATATGGAACGATGTCACTAGACTTTCAGGTGGTTAAGAAACTAATTGCATTTCCAGTCGAGTTGCCTTCGCCCCCCTTCCACCCATCCCACCCCACGACACAGCCAGTCCATCTCTCGGAATCACAGACCAAAGTTTTTGTTGTTAAGCACTGCATGATGAAAGGAAAGAGGGAAACTACGCCAGATGAAAAGTAGACATGGCTTGCCGAAGGCACAGTTATTTCGTTTAGAAGCGTCACCTGGGGCCCGAACTCTATCGGAAGATTAAAAGGTCAGTAGGAATGGGAAAAACATCACAGGAAATGTGGTTTTCGTAATCACTCGATCTCTTCCAATATTGCTTGTTTAACGCAATTAAAGGGGTCTTGGACCGGAAGCTTCGGCCGATTGGAAACTGCAGGTCTGACAAAGAATTCACTCTGGCAAGAAGGGAAAGTTTTTGGCCTGCAAACATCGACCACTGGAGAGGCAGCGGGGGTGAAGAGTGGAGGGTGGAGGGGAGGGAGAGAGAGAGAGAGAGAGAGAGAGAGAGAGAGAGAGAGAGAGGAGAGAGAGAGAGAGAGAGAGAGAGAGAGAGAGAGAGAGAGAGAGAGAGAGAGAGAGAGAGAGAGAGAACAGCCCGCCAAGGCGGAGAGGAAAAGACCAATCTTCCTAGGTAATGCATGGCGCATGCGCCGAGATCATCACCCAGGCTCCGGAGGCGACAGCGCGTGTGGGAGCATCGCCAGCGTCTGCCTGTGCCAATAAACCTGACAGGGCTCACCAGCGTCTGGCGATGGCCGCAGATTTATGAAATTTGCCATCATGGCAGAGCGTTGGCCATCATGAGAAGACCAGTAACGAGGCCTGGCATCTGCCACAACTCATTGGGCTGCCATTCAGACATGCCCGCCTCGCTCTTCCTTCCTCTCTTTAATCGCCCATTCTAAACTGTCCAGTCCACTACAGCCCCAGTTAATGCCAGGGGAAGGAATTATTGTTTATTGAATCTTTACTTGCACGTAATTTGTTATTTACGAGATTACTGCATAAAGGAACTGCATAAAACAGTCGTAAAGCTTAGGGCTGGTTGGTCAGAACAAAATTTCAAGCAGTGAAGTCTTCAAAAACTTTTTCTTCAAGCGTCTTATGTCAGTTTTGTCATGTCAGATTAAGAAACCATGAAATGGGCCAACGTTGCAACAATCACGATGCAGCACTGCCAGAAGCTGAATGAAAGAGGAATAGTGTCGTTACTTGTTGTTAACTCGGGATACTCTTCTTTTTCAACCAATAAAAGTTTGGATAGTGTGACTAATATCTTGGAAAAATATTTGGTTGGTTGGCGTTTTACGGCCTATCAGCCTTTGTTGGCTATGTAAAGCCATTAAGTACGAAAATCTTAAGAACACTTTGGAGTAAACGCTAATCAAGTCACTATGTCCCTAGTTATTCGCCTCTTACGAATCGCTTAGGGAGACGCGGTGGGTCAATTCTTACCCCGAACCCACAGGGGGACTTGGAAAAACACTACCTCAGCAAAGTTGATCAGATGCAAAAACTCTTCAGAATCGTCGAGATATTTGAGTATAATAGTTTTATCGAAAGAGAAGGACGCAGACAAGCATTACGCCCATACCCATACAATGGGTTATGTTATCCCTCCAGGTTTACTGGAGGTCCTACAGACTTTATTAGTCTGTCTGTGTGTGTGTGTGTCTGTGTGTCTGTCCCGTCTCCACGGCCTATATCTCAAAAACTACTGGACGGATTTCCTTGAGATTTTGCACACTGACTGGAAGTTAGGTCCCATTCAATATTATCAAATTTTCAGAATCGAGGTTTGAAAAGAAAGTGACTTTTTTACATTTTGGTGTTTTAATGAAAACGATTCAACAGACTCCATTTTGCAAACTCTGTGACGTTATCATTTGACGTCGAATAAAGTGACGTCATTTGCGAGGAGATTTTCGATCCTATATGCCAGAAGAATTTCGAAACACCTGGGGAGGAATGGCGAAATTCCAACATGTGCGACGTCATCAATAACGTGACGTCATTTGCGAGGACAGTTTATAGGAGAATTAATTTAGATAGATAGATATGTCCTCAGATGTCTTAGGCTGCGAGGCCTTTATCTGATCTTTTGATCAGTACTTATGGCTACTCTCACTCTCTCTCTGTCTCTCTCTCTCTCTCTGTCTCTCTCTCTGCTCTCTCCTCTCTCTCTCTCTCTCTCTCTCTCTCGATCTCTCTCGATCTCTCTCCCACCCACCCTCTTACTCTCATTCTCTCTTCCCTTCCTCCCCTTTTCCCAGCTCCCCTCCCCCCCTCTTTCTCTCCCTCCCTCTCTCTCTCTCTCTCTCTCTCTCTCTCTCTCTCTCTCTCTCTCTCTCTCTCTCCCACCCACCCTCTTACTCTCATTCTCTCTTCCCTTCCTCTCCTTTTCCCAGCTTCCCTCCCCCCCTCTCTCTCTCTCTCTCTCTCTCTGTCTTCTCTCTCTCTCTCTCTGTGTCTGTCTCTCTCTCTGTCTCTCTCTCTCTCTCTCTCTCTCTCTCTCTCTCTCTCTCTCTCTCTCTCTCTCTCTCTCTCCCACCCACCCTCTTACTCTCATTCTCTCTTCCCTTCCTCCCCTTTTCCCAGCTTCCCCCCCCCCTCTCTCTCTCTCTCTCTCTCTCTCTCTGTCTCTCTCTGTCTCTCTCTGTCTCTCTCTCTGTCTCTCTCTGTGTCTCTCTCTGTGTCTCTCTCTCTGTCTCTCTCTCTCTCCTCTCTCTCTCTCCTCTCTCTCTCTCCTCTCTCTCTCTCTCTCTCTCTCTCTCTCTCTCTCTCTCTCTCTCCCACCCACCATCTTACTCTCATTCTCTCTTCCCTTCCTCCCCTTTTCCCAGCTCCCCTCCCACCCTCTCTCTCTCTGTCTCTGTCTCTCTCTCTGTCTCTCTCTCTGTATCTCTCTTGCGCGGTCTCGGTGTAATCGTTGCGTGTGGATGTCAAGCGTATTTTTGCTGCCGATCCGGTGCCGGAGTGTTAATTCAGCGTTTATGACATGCCAAAGGAAAGCAAAGCATGTCATAATAGGAGCTTCCTGAACCTATCCATCATGTTTAAAATATATGGTTGATTGTTCCTGGGCCGATAGCTTAGAAATGGATTTACATGCTTTACAAACACTCCGTCATTGCAATTCTCTAATGGCTCAGCTGGTAGAGCATTCGACTCTTGGTCATGCATGACCAGGTTTGATTCTGTGCTGAAACTTTTTTTTTCTTCTCTTTTTTCGAGAGGTTGTGGTTTTGTTGTGTTTTTATGTGTGTTTTCCACCTCTTTTCTGGAGAGGTTGTGGGTTCGAACCCAATCTTTTCTTAAATGCCAAAACCTGGAGGTTCAGCGCCAGCGGTTTTTATATAAATGTCTCTGCCAATAGTATGCATGTACTGAATTTGTTGTTCACAAGATGCACGACTGTAAGTCTGAATGTGTCAGCTTCAAGACAGTGCTGCTTGTGTTCATTCGTTGTTTGTGAAATGTTGGGCTATGTTTTAAATGAGCTGGTTACACGATGCATGTGTTGATTGTGCTCGCAAGGTGTGAGAAGGTATGCCATAAGTTTTAGATCCGAGATGCCATACTGCGTTGGTGAATCTCCTGATAACTTGGCACATGGTCGTTATCAAAAAATAAAATGAAATAAGATTAAACTATCGACCATTAGCCATATTCCTCGTTCTTGCCAACTGTAATTGAAAAGCACGCACAACTCACCTTCTCACATTAACTTAAGACTTAGGACCTGCTGTCTAAACAATGATCAGGCTTCCAAAGAAAACATTCTTGACAGACAACGCTTACTGCTTTTTGATTGTGGGAACCTCTGTTCGTCACAGATACTCTTGTCGCCAGTGGGTGTTTGAACTAAATACATTTTCTCGATTAATTTGCAGTATTAGGGAGATGTGGATGGAATAAAACGAGAAAAGTTTAATCTCACTACTTTCAAAGTGGTCAAAGAGCGACAAATTGTCATACATGAATGTAAGCACTCTTCTTCTAGTTGTCGCTTTGTGCTTTTATTCTGCGGAAGCTTTGAGTCAGAGAGTACATGGAACTGGAAAAGCCAGCTCAGCATGCGACCAGCTTAGCACGCCACACTTAACTTCGTCGAGAGAAGGAAGGTATTAGCCCATCATTTGCGGGGAAACTAATTTAAGCAGTGTTCCTGGGTCATGCTATTTACCGAAATGTCGCAAATGTCGCTAATGGCGCTAATGTCGCTAATGTTTTACCGAATTGGCGCTAATGTCTTCGAAATGGCTTAGAAATGAGCATATATATCGTTATCCCCTTCTTGAATATGATGTGTTTAAGCTATTCTAATTAAATCAGAACTAGATTTGACCAAGTAACGTTAGAAACAGCAACATGTTGAAACACAGACATGCGGTCGCCATTTCGGTCCATTTCGATGTGGCGCCGCCATTTTGACCTTCATTTCGATGACCACAGTGCTAAAAAATCAACAAGGTAGCTTAGTTATATTTCATTATTTTGTTCCCAAATGGAAATATCTGAACAAATTAAAGACATATATTATCCCTTCTTGAATATGATGTATTTAAGCTATTCTAACTATATTTGACCAGAAGGGGATAACGATATATATGCTCATTTCTAAGCCATTTCGAAGACATTAGCCTCGTTAGCGCCATTCCGGTAATGGCGACCGCAGGCGCATGTGTTTCAAAATGTTGCTTTTTCTAACGTAATGTGGTCAAATATAGTTAGAATAGCTTAAATACATCATATTCAAGAAGGGGATAACGATATATATGCTCATTTCTAAGCCATTTCGAAGACATTAGCGCCATTAGCGCCAATTCGGCAAGACATTAGCGACATTAGCGACATTTCGGTAAATAGCATGACCGGTGTTCCTCGATGTATCGGAAGACTTCGATTGGTTGATCATGAGATTCTGATAACCAAACTGGGAGTTTATTTCCACTATGCACTATCCTCAGTTCGGTGTTTCAATCCTGTCTTCCAGATCGCCGTCAGTACGTACGTAGCTATCGTCTCTACCCTGTTAGGGAAGAGTTGGCTATTCTCTGGAGTTCCCAAGGGTGGATTCCGGGACCATTTCTCTATGAACATTTTAACGATCTTTCTTCTAGTGACATCTACATTTCAATGGATTTCTATGCTGACGATTCCACTCTTACACCAGTTGAGGATATCATAAATCGCGATTGCAGCGAATAAACAAATAGTGCACAGGCAGGAAAATGGTAAATAATCCACAAAAGTTAACTTGCCTGCTGAATAGCATTGAACGAAAAAGGAGAAGACTTCCAAGAGTTATACAGACGATTTCTTGATGAAATTGGGTGATAAACAGCGTAAAAATGAAATTTAAAAAAAATCTACCAGGGTTATCCATAGACAAACAACCTCACCTGGTGCGATCGTGGCAATTTATACTCTCAAGGCTGCGAGCAAAAATATTTTGGACTGAAGAAAATACCTCCTCTTCTACCCTATGAAAAGAAAATAACCTTCCATTATGCCTTTTTTCTCTCTTATTTTGATTATACAGTGGAGTCCGGATGTATGACGGGTGTTTGTCCAGCCGTTTGACCCGACATACAAGCGGACCCAACATATACGTGAAGTTGGGGGTCAGGGTCAAGGTCAAGCTTCATCAGCAGAGTTTTTTTCTCCGTGAGCCCGCTTAAACTTTATGCCCATCCGGTTCTTCCATCTAGCCAACCAGCCAGAGCTCGGGGTAAAGTCTGAGCCCAAGCGCTCTGCAAAATCTTTAGATTTCGCCATTAGCATAGGGCCTGTGACAGTCTGTTTTTTGTTTCTAACTGCCGATAACCACGAGCCAAGGGCCGACTCAACATCCTCGTTTTTGCCGGTTCGTTTTCGTTTTCGCGACTTGTCTGGGATGGTGGCAGCGGTGTCACGAATTTCCGCTTCATTTGCTATGATCCTCTCGAGTGTTCTCATCGAAATCCCCATCTCTGCAACAAGTTTTTGTCTTGGCTCTCCGGACTTCATTCTGTCAAGCATTTTCAACTTGTCAGCTACAGAGAGGTTGATCCTTTTCTTTGGTGTGGCCATGTTGGCAGAGTTTGAGCAAGGAATGACTGTCTTACACTTGTGAGAGTGAGAGAGTCTAGCCTGTGAACACTTCTCTCACCCTCTCGCGGCGTTGCTGCATTCACTGTGGCGGGTAGATTAGTTGTCAAAGTTGTCACTTGGTCTCAGCTGACCCGCCATATAAGCGTGCTTGCCGTCATCAGACCCGACATATAGCTTCCTGAGTTTTTAGTCATACAAAGAAGGGACGGATTCCGTCCAATGGGGTCTCCCGACATATAAGCGGACTCCGACATATATGCATGCCGTCATATATCCGGACTCCACTGTACTGGCAACAGTTTTTGGAAATGTTCATAAAGACTCCAGAAAACTTGCCTTTTGTTACAAGTCGGCCTCTGAGTCTAGGGGTATGGTAATTTATCACTGGTTGGATGAGGCCTGACTTGCACACATAACAGTCACTGCTTTCATTCGCGCTGTCTCTTTCTCTCAAAACCAGAAGAAAAGGTCATGAGAAATCAATTAATAATGATTTAATCAAATAATGACAAACTATAATATATTCCTGTAAAAATCAAGCATGCACAAGAAGAGTAGTTAGTACTAGGCCAGCCCTAATTAATGAATGGTAAAGCTTATCTTCAGTTCCACTTGGGTGACTTATCTCGTGAGTCTATTGGAAGCGCTCTCCGAATGTTCGTCGATGAAACAACGTTCATATAACACGAGTTTACTAACTTTCAATTCCAGAATTTTCCAGGGGAAGGTAGGTTCACAGTTACCGCTGAAGGTATAGCGGCGACAGCAGCGTTGGTGGGAACTTATCTCTAGTCCCAACAGAAGGGGTGATGACAACAGCGTTGATGGGTAGCGGCGACAGCAGCGTTGGTGGGCAGCGTTGATGGGGACTCGTCTCTGTTCATAGCAAAAGGGTTTACGACAACAGCGTTGATGGTCAGGCACCTCTGAGACGAGTTGGAGGGAATACTCTGTCTCAGCAGGGACTTCGGGGCGAGCCTTGTGCTCTGCTTGCGTGGTCAGTCCGAAGTGAAGGGGACGACGGTTCTCGTTGCTTTTCATGGACTTCAATGCTGAGGGGAGGAGCCACTCATGTCGTGACACGCCGTGGTGACCTGTTGACTCCACCCACATTTTGGGAGGCAGCTGCAGTCTCAAACTAAATTGTCACTGATTTTCCCATAATTAACTCTTCCCTGGGGACTAATGTGCTAGCGTCTCCAACAGGACGCTGGCAGGACGCTTCCTTAATGTTTGACACGCCATGCTGGCTGCACCTGCATGTGGATCTCTAGATAACAATAGCTGCCTTCTCTATTCCTTCCCTTTCAGTGACCCTAACTTCAAAGTGGCTTTGTTCACAGAGGGGCCTGGATAACAATCGCTGCCTTCTCTATTCATTCCCTTGATCCACTTGGCTGAACTCACAGAATGGGGACCATCACACCTTGGGCAAAAGCTGTTGTTATTTGTTGACTCCAGCCAAAAACCAAGGCTACAGCAAAATGTTGTTATGTTGTACTCTTATGTGGGGATTATCTTCAGCCATGGTAAGCTCCTAACATAACAACTGGCATTTTCTGGAGACAGAGATCAAATTCCCTGAAGACGGAGTGTGGCCGCCTATATGGCGGGGTGTTCAAAAACAGTCACACACGCAATCATCTTACCTACTAGGGTGATCCTGGGAGTGTTTAGCCCAGGTACGCAACAACAACAACAACAACACCATAGAAAAAGTTAGACTGCGAACTCAAACATTTTGCCCGCATCATACTAATTGTTAGTTTATCCACTGCTGAAGAATGTCTTTTTTCAAAACTAAACTGGATTAACTTCAAATGAAAATACAGGCTTCAGCTCTCCATTCTCGTATTGAAGTATTTCGCATCATAGCACCCGACTACCTTTTAGAATGAGGAAAAAAGTGGAAATGCACTGAGTTGCGTCCCTGTGCAATACAAAAGGCTGTGCCATTTCCCGTGCCGCTAACTGGTCATTGCTTTAATACGCCGAAGTCACCATCGATAATGTATCCGTCCTATAGTTTGAAACAATTGAAGAAGAAGAATATACGATAATCTGAACTCATTGAGAGATAAATAATTAACATGAAATGAACACTCAGATTAACAGCTGCGAGTTCTTGGTTGCTTGAATTGCTGAACAAAATTAGCAGATGATCGCGTTGAACATTTTCAAAATTTAAGATTTGGGGGAAAATCATTGCTCTCCTGCAGATTTCTTCCCACAATAGGGAACAACACAACAGCCAGACATGCTATCGGGACATCATTTTCCTGCTAGAGATGCAAACAAATGTGCGGAGACAGCAAATGTTGTTACGGCACCGGAAAACGCGAAGGTCGAAGGTTCCAGAAGGGAGGTAATTCACGTAATGTGCTGCGACTATCGATTGACGTCATCAACAAATAGCCACCTCTAGCTTTCTCGAGTTTTTCAACAAAATTTTTTAAGAGTTGTTTATCCACAAATGCAGTGAAAATATGGGACTTCATTTTAGTCAGTGTCAGGATTCAAAGCTGTTTGCATCGATTTCGGAAGGTAATGCACGATTATGTTCATTGTTTTCCCACCTGTTACATGATTGTAACTAGATGAATCTAGAAACGTATGAGAAAGAGAGAGAGAGAGAGAGAGAGAGAGAGAGAGAGAGACAGAGAGAGAGAGACAGCAGAGAGAGAGAGAGAGAGACAGAGAGAGTGAGACAGAGAGAAAAGTATTTGATATCAAGGACCACTTGAAGAATAAACATTGTTCAAAGTGAACACAACTCTCGAAACAATAAAATATTGAAGAAAATATTGAAAGTCCCTGTAGAGAGTGCTGGCTAAAGAGCGTGAGTGCATGATGGCTATAGGAATAAGGTCCGCATACTCTTACAAAAGTGGAAAGATGTTGTGATGAGATCAAAACATGGATGACCAACAGCCATCTTAAACTGAATGAAGACTTCAAACTTGTTTAAGAATGAAGGCAAGACAGAGGTGATCCTTGTCGGAACAAAAGCTGCATTGAGCAAGATTGATGACATCGACATAATAATTGCAGGGACCAGAGTGCCTTTTTCGGAACGTACGAAATATCTTGGTGTGTGTTTAGATTCATTTGTCGCCAGAACCACACATTCGGAAATGTCATCACCAGCGTACATCGACACCTCCGACGTATGTCTAGCATCAGAAGATGCTTTACTGAGAAATCTGCAGGAACTCTAGCTGTCACCTCGTCTTTTCTCTCCTTGACTACTGCAATAGTTTTCTTGCAAGAGTAAATGAACATCACGTTAGTCGCCTCCAGCGCCTGCAGAACATTGGTGCAAGGATTTTAGCGAGACTGCTCAAGACAGCTCATATTTCACATATCCTGCGACGTCTCCACTGACTCCCGGTGCACCAACACATGGAACATGAAATCCTCTGTACTGTCTACAAGCGTGTCGCGGGTGAGGCTCCTGAGTACCAGTGTGACCTGCTAGATGGGTACAAGCCAGGTCGTAACCTTCGGTCTGCTACACAGGGTCTTTTAACAATTCCAAGACGTAGATTGAGAGGGTATGGTGACCGATCGTTCGCTTCTGCGGTCCTATATTGTGGAACAGGGTCCCCGAAACGTTTCAAAAATTGTCCTCTCTGACAAAACTGCAAAGCGGAACTCAAAACCCGCCTCTTCCGGCAGTGAAGAATATGTGGCGCATTGAGCATGCCCGAGCGGGGAGAATATTTTGCGTAATACAAGAAAACATACATACACACACACACATACATACATACATACATACATACATACATACATACATACATACATACATACATACATACATACATACATACATACATACATACATACATACATACATACATACATACATACATACATACATACATACATACATACATACATACATACATACATACATACATACATACATACATACATACATACATACATACATACATACATACATACATACATACATACATACATACATACATACATACATACATACATACATACACATATACATACACACATACATACACACACACGCGATCCTCTCGCTGGACCAGAGACGCGTTTTCTTTCAAAAGCATTTTAAGACATGTTCAGACATGAACACTCGCGACGAGTGCCTGCGTGGATAGGTTTAGTGAGGAGAAAAGCTGTGGGTTTTGCGAGTGCTCACTGTGAGCGCTAATCTTTGAACATTAAAAAAAAATACCTTTCACAACGAAACGCGCCTCTGAATTATTTGAAGATCTAAATCCCAGGCTCCAAGGCTGAGAACTGCGAGAGCTAAATCTTCTGGTCGTCAACTGGGTTTTTTTCCTGTGTGTACGTTTGCTTGTGTTTGCGTTGTGTATTTGTGTGTGTGTGTGTGTGTGTGTGTGTGTGTGTGTGTGTGTGTTTGCATGTGAACGTATATGTGTGCATATGTATATGTGTGTGTGTGTGTGCGCGCGCGCGTATGTGTTCTTTGTGTGTGTGTGTGTGTGTGTGTGCATAGGTGTCAAGTACTTTTAGTGTTTTGTCATGAGATTTTGCATGATTTGTCATGAGATTGATCACTTTGTCATGAGATTCGCGCGGCAATGAAACAAAACCCGTAAAAACGGCAAAATATGTGGGGGGTTTTCTTTATAACATAAGCACATGTATACTGCTAATATAAAATAGTACTGTACATCACTCATTAAGTCATTTGGTTTACATCCACTGCTCCACATTAGGCTTACTCATTAGTTGTGTGTTCAGTTCTCTATTTACATCCACTGCTTCTTTTCACTCACATATTCAGTTCTCTATTTACATCCACAGCACTGCTCCCCCTCACTCACAAGTTCAGTTCTGACAGTTCTTTATTTACATCCACTGCTCCCCCTCACTCACAAGTTCAGTTCTGACAGTTCTTTATTTACATCCACAGCACTGCTCCCCCTCACTCACAAGTTCAGTTCTGACAGTTCTCTATTTACATCCACTGCTTCTTTTCACTCACATGTTCAGTTCTCTATTTACATCCACAGCACTGCTCCCCCTCACTCACAAGTTCAGTTCTGACAATTCTTTATTTACATCCACTGCTCCCCCTCACTCACAAGTTCAGTTCTGACAGTTCTCTATTTACATCCACTGCTCCCCCTCACTCACAAGTTCAGTTCTGACAGTTCTTTATTTACATCTATTGATCCTTCTCACTCACAAGTTCAGTTCTGACAGTTCTCTATTTACATCCACTGCTCCCCCTCACTCACAAGTTCAGTTCTGACAGTTCTCTATTTACATCCACTGCTCCCCCTCACTCACAAGTTCAGTTCTGACAGTTCTCTATTTACATCCACTGATCCTTCTCACTCACATGTTTAGTTCTCTATTTACATCCACAGCACTGCTCCCCCTCACTCACAAGTTCTCTCTATTTACATCCACTGATCCTTCTCACTCACATGTTCAGTTCTCTATTTACATCCACAGCACTGCTGCCCCTCACTCACAAGTTCAGTTCTGACAGTTCTTTATTTACATCCTCTGCTTCCCCTCACTCACACGTTCAGTTCTGACAGTTCTTTATTTACATCTATTGATCCTTCTCACTCACACGTTCAGTTCTGACAGTTCTTTATTTACATGCATTGATCCTTCTCACTCACATGTTCTGTTCTCTATTTACATCCACAGCTTTGCTCCCCCTCACTCACAAGTTCAGTTCTGACAGTTCTCTATTTACATCCACTGCTCCCCCTCACTTACAAGTTCAGTTCTGACAGTTCTTTATTTACATCCACTGCTCCCCCTCACTCACAAGTTCAGTTCTGACAGTTCTTTATTTACATCCACTGATCCTTCTCACTCACATGTTCAGTTCTGACAGTTCTCTATAGATATCCACTGCTCCCCCTCACTCACATGTTCAGATTTCTATTTACATCCTGCTACAGTACCTCACAGGCACTGATGTTCTTTGTTGTACTCATCAGTACAAGCCTTTGCTCTCTTGTGCATTGTGGAAGTCACCCGGAAATCATGACAACATCAGAGTTCATCTTCACTTGCAAGAAAGCTGCCAGGGTGTCACGAGCCAGACTGCTTCTGGCATCTGTGTGGATCTTTCTCACCATTGAGAACACTCTCTCACTGTCAGCATTGCTGTGGGGCAGACATAGAAGAGAAGGCAACACTTTGCCAAGCAGAGGGAACCTAACTTCTCCAAAAGGTGTTTTCATTGTGAGGATTTCCTTCCAGACAACATCCATTTTTTTGGCTTTTCCATTCTGATCCAAAAGTACCAGCTCACCCTCACCCAGGAGTTGAAAGTCTTCCCACTCCTCTTTCAGGTCTTCCTGGTCAACATCATCAGCAAATTTCATTGCCAGTGTCACAATGTCAGTGTATGGCAGCTGCTCTCTCTTGCTGGGGTCCAGGACCTGAAGATGTTCCAGGATCTCATCTCCAAATGGGAACTTGTTCAACATTTTCTGGACACAGGCTGTGTAGAACTGTCGAACATCATGCAAGAACTTGTGTTCTGTGGCTGGTGGGCTGTCAATTCTGTAGCCAGGCATCGTTTGATGATTTGTGTTGCCTTGGTCCTCTTACAGGAGAAGGCTTGGGCCGCTTTCGAGTCAGGGAACATCTTTTTCATGAGAATGGTGAAATGGTCGGCGTTTGCCGCTGGCAGGTTGTGTTTTGCAAGGAATTGGCAGAAGAGAATCTCTGACTGAGACACG
This sequence comes from Theodoxus fluviatilis, assembly GCA_034096865.1. NCBI lineage: Eukaryota > Metazoa > Mollusca > Gastropoda > Cycloneritida > Neritidae > Theodoxus > Theodoxus fluviatilis. Next base: position 7,074 of record JAWQFJ010026885.1, on the reverse strand, counting down.
GTCTTTCCTTGGTCCAAGTTGTTAGCCTGCCTCCGGAATGTAACATCGAGAGGGATGTGCTGTTTTGCTTTTTTAAAAGCTTCTTTGTGCTTTGAAGATGGGAAGTGGCGAACTATGTCAATTCGCCCCGACGCCGATACCTTTACCGACCGTTTGCATGACTTGCAGTAAGCAAAATCAGAGCCTGCATCCGACTTGCTGCTGCCCCTGAAACTCTTTGTCCGTTTCCCACTCACACTGGTATTTCGAAGAATACCGAGCCCTTTTCGCAGGTGGTTTCGAAGACGCGCTTTGAATCTCTTTGTTGTAGCACACTACGCATGCGCGAGAAGCGACTTCCGGCCCCTGACTTCCGCAAATCGCGCACTTACCGCGAGGCTTGTACACTTTCACACTGTCCTCAGACGAACCTTTAAAAAAAAATCAGTCCGACTAAAACGCAAAAATACGTGAGGTTTTCGTCTCACGCCGTGAGACTTGAAAATCACTGAAATTGCGTGAGACTCACGCAAAATACGTGAGACTTGACACCTATGGTGTGTGTGTGTGTGTGTGTGTGTGTGTGTGTGTGACTCCCAAAGAGAAAATGAGGGGTTAGCGCCGTCTGGCGGAAGAGCTGCACTGATGCCTGGCATTTGCTCACTGGGAGGCGGCACGTGGTAACGATCGTTCCCATCATTTCCATCAGATTAGACTGCAAAATGACTTTACTGTCATGAACAGAAACTGATGATATTCATCACGAGAGAATACTGGTCGAGTATCACGTGCGCTGGGCAAACTAGAAGCTCGACGCGCAACAGTGAGACAATGTCTTCCGAATATACGTGGCACGAAGCAACTTTTTAGGGAAATGCTATTAGTTGCACACACACATACACTTGAAGTATACCATTCAGTATTACTAATGTGTATGTGCCGACTTGTACTTCAAAACAACAAAATCAATCCGAATCGTAGAGAAGTGGTATTTTTGATGTGTCATTGTGGATTTACTGCTTGCTTATGACCATTTCCGTTTTTCAGGGCTTTTCAAGACTATTGTCACCATCACCATCGTGAGGAACTGTGTGCCAGGCTAGGAGAAACAGACAGTCATCGTGTTGATGAGAGTGTTGTAGCAATGGTCATTATACGACATCTGCGTAGATGAGAGGCGGGTTTCTCAGGACTTGGATATATGCTAGCCAAGTTAGTAAAAGGCAAAGCATCTGAGGCGCGTTTCGCTTCCAAAGGTGTTCAAACCGAGATGTGACTTTTCGAAACAATGTCGAAGTGCTTCATTTTATCGGTTTTTTTAGGTTTTATATATATATATATATATATATATATATATATATATATATATATATATATATATATATATACTCACCGGTCGGATGGGCGACTGCAGTTATATCTTGGCCGAGAAAACTTCTACTCGCCACGGACACTCTTTGAAACGAAACTCGACCCAGTTGGATTGCCTTTCACTAACGTTGCTAGCGTGTCCTAGTGCTAGGAAACTCGACCTCAGTTGGAACGCCTTTCACTAACGTTGCTAGCGTACCCTAGCCCTGAGAAACTCGACCCAGGCTGCGTCTGCACAATGGCGAGGAAGGCGTTCACCGCCAGAATGTCTGTGTTCTGTGACGGAGAGTGACAACATCAAAGTCCATTAGATAGTTCATTTGAAGACTGTTATTTCGTTTAAAAGAATAAAGCGTTAGAACACATGTGTGCAATTTTCAAGTATACCATATGGTTTGCGATCAAATGATCTGATCTGATGGTTATTTCTTTATTTCAAATATGACGGAATCTGTGCTCCACCCGATGAATTCTGGAATGTGGAACGGCAGTCAGCGACCTGCCGTTCGCACAGGTGGTGAAGTGGCCAGTTACATGTCTTGATGTTACACCGTAACGTTGAGGATGTAAAACAGAGATGATCACAGCAGGAGTGCATGAGGACGATCCCTGTAAAATTTGTCAGCCTTCAAACGAACCCGGATGAAACACGACAACGTGGTGTGAGATGCATCGTTGCAGAGCGGAGTTTTACAGAAGCAATCCTCGCGCAGCATTCGCGATCTTCTCGCAGGACCAGAGGCGCGGTTCGTTTCGAAAGGTTAAGAAAAGTTCAGAGATGAGCGCTCACGTCGAGCGCTCGCGAAGTCCACAGCTTTTCTCCTGAGTGAACCTGTCCATGCAGTCACTCAGGAAGTCCAAAGCTTTTCTCCTGAGTGAACCTGTCCATGCAGACACTCAGGAAGTCCAAAGCTTTCCTCCTGAGTGAACCTGTCCATGCAGACACTCAGGAAGTCCAACAGCTTTCTCCTGAGTGAACCTGTCCATGCAGACACTCAGGAAAGTCCAACAGCTTTTCTCCTAGCGTAACCTGTCCGATGCAGACACTCAGTTGAAAGCTCCAAAGCTTTTCTCCTGAGTGAACGTGTCCATGCAGACCTCAGGGAAGTACCAAAAGGCTTTTCCTCCTGATTCTCGACGTCGTTATGAACCTGTTCCATGCCAGACCCTCAGGAAGGGCAAAGCTTTATCTTCCGAGGTGTGAACCTGTGCTCATGCAGGTCACACGAGGAACCGTCCACCAGCTCTTATCTCTGAGTGAACCCCTGTCCATTGCAAGGACACTCAGGAAAGTACAAAAGCATGTTTCTGCTAGACCAAAGTGAACCTCTGTCCCATGCAGGACACTCAGGGAGCAAAGTCCACCAAGCTTTCTCCTATGACCGTGAACTGTCCTGTCAAGTAGACACTCAGGAAGGTCCACAGCTTTTCTCCTGAGTGAACCTGTCCATGCAGTCACTCAAGAAGTCCAAAGCTTTTCTCCTGAGTGAACACCTGTCCCATGCAGATCCCGATCAGAGAAGTCCTAAAGCTTATCTCCGAGTGAACCTGTCCATGCAGTCACTCAGGAAGTCCAAAGCTTTTCTCCTGAGTGAACCTGTCCATGCAGTCACTCAGGAAGTCCAAAGCTTTTCTCCTGAGTGAACCTGTCCATGCAGACACTCAGGAAGTCCAAAGCTTTCCTCCTGAGTGAACCTGTCCATGCAGACACTCAGGAAGTCCAAAGCTTTTCTCCTGAGTGAACCTGTCCATGCAGACACTCAGGAAGTCCAAAGCTTTTCTCCTGAGCGAACCTGTCCATGCAGACGCCCGCCGTGAGCGCTCATCTCTGAACTATTTTTGGGGAGAAAATCATTCGAAAGGAAACGAGCCTCTGGATCGACCGGCGAGATGATCGCGTATGATGCGTTAGGACTGCCTCTGCGAAACGCGCCTCTGGTCTAGGGCCACACTGCCCGCGCCGCTTGCTGTGTGCCGTTCTGTCCCAGACAGGCTTACCTCCCCCGCTGTGGTAAAAGCCTTGCCTTACCACATGGTTGCCATCTTACGTGATAAAGACATCTACAGGGACTTACTGTGCAATGCAGCCTGTGCCGGGGAGGTTTTCTCCAGAACCGCGGAGAAGGCCTGTAGCGCGTTGCGCAGTCTCAGCGCTTACAGCCGCTGAGCAGCGCTGAGACTGCGCAACGCTCCGCTAAATTTCCCGCTCATCAGCGCTGGAAGCGCTGACGAAGCCACTGCGATAGGCGCTTACTTTGAAAGCGAAGATGGCCGCCAGCGTTTGGGGATTTAAGTTTGACAATGGATATTTTTTTAACTGCATGATGCAGGCCGACGAGGAGAACTTGTTGATGAGTGGTAAGTTTTCAAAAGCATTTCTCATTCCATTTTCGTGTATTTCAGGCAGAATAACCTCTCTGTGTTTGAATGAAAAGGCAAATTGTCGGTCATTGCATGGGACGCTCAGCGTCCCGCGTATCATATGTATTGTTAATCGACTAGGAACTGTAATGATGTATGGCAGCATCAGTAATTAACAAGCCGACAAGATTTATTTTGACCATTGTTGAAGTTTTCGATGCATGCGTTACTGTTGCCTCTACAATACAGAAAATACATACAGAAAATTCATAAAAGTGATTATTCATACAGAGGATAGAGTATAACTCTAAGTATAAGCTAGCCACTATGTGTTTCAACTTTTTCAATCAAACTGCACCACACGCACTCAAAGAAATTCTCACTGTCTACACCCCCGCTAGAAATAACCGTTCAGCTGCAGACACCAAAACGTTAAATGTCCCCCGTCGCAAAAAGAAAACCCAAGGACAGCGAGCTTTTTCTTACATCGGCCCTGTAACGTGGAATAGCCTACCTTTCCCTGTCCGTCACTCTGATTCCATACATGTACAGTTCCAAACCTCCCTTAAGACACACCTGTTACGGTCAGTCTTTCCTGACGAGCAGTGAAGTGCTTCACAAGGCGCCTCTTTTATGTTTTGTGTTTTGTTTATTGCCTGCTATTTAATTAATTGTATTGTATTTACATTTTCTTTTATTTCAACTGTACAGTGTGCGAGTGTTGGAATGCTACTATGACTATGAGTATGAGTGTGGACTTTTCATTGTAAACGCCATGAGCTTGCCTATTAGGGAAGGTATGTCACTATGTGCGTACAAATAGTCTGTATTATTATTATAACATTGTCAATCTAATGTTAGAATCCACTAACACAACAATGTACATGTTTTAGATTCTTAACTTAAAAGTTGGGAAGTTTGCATGAAGAAATGTGCAGACATCTCTCACTTTGGTGCTGGGATGCTAACTTTTTAAAATTAATTTTGTGTGTGTGTTTGTTTTTGCACTACTTGCATTGATCAATTTAATGTTCATGGATGCGGCATTGCGTTTTTATTTGCAGAGAATGGAGGGGCCCATGCGGCAAGGCTTGCCACAGAAAAGGCAGCCCACATGGGCATTGCTATTGACAACTTCATTGCTGTGGAGTGCAAGATGGGCGGCATCGAATGCCGGGATGGCACTCTCGCAGTTGGGCCACTTTTTGGGCCAGCCATGGCGAAGGATGCTGCACGTGACAGTGGTGCCCCACCATCAAGCAGTGCCAGTTCAAGGGCTGCTACCCCACTGCCATCACTATCGAGTGACCGACAAGAAGGTAATCTGGGATGACCCGATAAGGCACCACAATATGATATAAAATGGTCAACCTTATCACATTGCGTCCTATCATACTGTCAAGCTCTGTTGAACAAGCTTGACTAGATCTCGCAAACATGTGACTAAGGATTTATTAAGCTTTGTATTTATCTCCTATGGCCCTGCAGTGCCGAAAAATGTTCTTCCTGCCCTGTCCTGAAACATGCAAGGTCTACTGTTTGTAGCTGCTTTTATGTACCTAGTTGTTTTATTAATCAATGTGGGATGCGGTTTAGCTTGTAAGTGTTAAACATGAATCAAATTTCTCTCTGACTTGTTTTTGGTCATATGTAGACATTTCCCTAGTATGCCTTATGCGTTTGGGTTCGCTCGAAAGAAGCACTGATATCACTGCAGCTGTTCAGGTCACTAAAACTAGCGTTACAGTAATTTGCAGATGCATAGACCTTGGGTAGTTCAGCATCCAAACTAACTTGGGATGCCAGGGTTACTGAAAATAGTCTGAAAACACTTTTTACTGCAGCAGTGCTAAATGTCTTGTCATCTTGTTGCTGGTTCAAATATCTATTGTTGTGTGTGTGTGTGTGGTTTTTTGTTAGTTTGTTTGTTTGTTTATTTATTTTTTCAATCTTCATCAGCCTCAATGAGATGGACACATGAGGCCATCCTGCTCCTCATTGAGGAACACCTCCAGAAAAAGGAGCACTTCGCTTCCTCCACCTACAGGAAGATCGAGGTGTGGGCTCTGGTGGCAGCTGCTCTGCGGGAGAAAGGCCATCTGGGTGCCACAGCGGAGGCTTGCGACAAAAAATGGCGCAACCTAAAAATGAGGTGCGTTGTGTTTTTGTTTGTTTGTGTGTGTGTGGATTTGTTGTTGCTATTGCATTATGGTTTTTAGTATTAATTTTTCGTTGATGTGTTTCCTTAACCCTTTACCCCCTGAAGCACTTAGTGACCTCACCTTCTAGGGTGGCTTAGAAGTGCCTGTTGTATCTGCTGAACGGCATGCTTGCAGCGCAGCGCACAGTTTGAATGTCTTTCCATCTTCATGTGTTTGCAGTAGTTGAACAAGTTTTTATACTTTGCTGTTTAAAATTCAGACCTGCGTCTGTTCCCATTCGTATCGAAAATCCAATAAATGGAGTGTTGATTTTGCCAAAATTCCCTTCATTTCATGCAGGTTTTAAGGATAATCTTGAAATTTATATTTGTATCATGTTTGCATTGTTCAGTCTCATGCCTGATAGTATGATACTTAGATCAATGAAAACACTTCCTGGCAAAGTATTCTGGACACAGATTTATAATTTACCAGCGTTTCAGGCAATGTACATGTATATATATAATAATGTTTGAATTTTGTTGCAGCTATAAGACCAACAGAGAGAAGGCCAAGAAGACTGGTGCGGGCCGAATGACCTGGCCCTACTATGACCTAATGGACGATCAGCTCTTCCATGACCCTGGCATTCAGCCAAGTCGGACTGCTGGCTCGTTGTGTGGTGGTGAGTAATCTGCTGCAATTTGTTTTTCTCATGGCTTGCCAGCTGTAATGGGTGTTCGGCAAGAAGAATTTAAAACCTCACAGTGGTGATTTTACACTTTGCTGGCTGAATGCAGTAATACTATATCATCACATTCCAATGCTATTGTCATTGTGTATGCCAGAGTTGCATTATTGATCATCTAGGCTCACAAGTTTTTTAGTTACTTGTGGGGTAATATTAAAATAATAATTAAATGACATCAACATGTGGAAGTGATTCAACAAAAGGTATCCCCAAGAAGTCACGATAACCTCTTGAAGTGTTAGGAGAAATCTGGGTGATTGGAACCAGCTTTGCTGAATTTAAGCATGTATGAATGACGGTCATAATTCCTCTCATCATTTTGTTTTCGTTTTGATATAGTTTTTCCCTCATCTTTATTACATGCAGACTGAAATCGTAGATACAAGTAGTATGTGACTGTTTCATGGACTTTTTTCTTTCGCCAATTGAGATCATCGTAAATTTAGGTCTGTGTACTGGCAGTCATGTCTG
>JAWQFJ010026884.1:0-48853 GCA_034096865.1 Theodoxus fluviatilis | reverse complement strand
TGGGGTTAGGTGTGGGCTGGGGTCAGGTCATTGTTGGGTTAAAAAAATGATGTTGCCATGATAACTGAAAGTGGGCACAAACAAGATGGCCGCCGAAAACTCAAAGTGCTCTGATTTGACCGAAATTTGCTGTGTGGTTATGTAAAGTCAAATGATGAAGATCTGTTAACAAATTTTTTGGTTACCATGGTTACGTAATGAGAAAAACAAAATGGCGGCTGAAGAATGTGGCTTTGTATGTGGCTTTAGGGCTTTTCGCAGTGCCTGGCCGCAAAGCGGCTAGTCTGTATATATATTTTCGCTGTCTGTGTGTCTGTCTGTCTGTGTGTGTGTGTGTGTGTGTGTGTGTGTGTGTGTGTGTGTGTGTGTGTGACACTTATACGTTTCCACAGTTTTATTCCCATTGACTTGAAACTTGGTATGGGGTTAGGTGTGGACCGGGGTCAGGTCAACATGGGGTTAAAAATGTGGTGTCGCCATGGCAACCGGAAGTAGGCACAGACAAGATAGCGTCCGAAAACTCAAAGTGCTCCGATTTGATCGAAATTTGCTGTGTACGTAGGTACAGTCAAACGATGAAGATATAAGAAAATAATTTTTGGTTGTCATGGTTACGTGACGAAAAAAACAAGATGTCGGCTGAAGAATTTGGACGACTGTGTCGAAGGCGGCGAAGCCGCCTGAGACACAGGAGTTCCCATCAACTTAAAACTTGGTATGGGTTAGGTGTGGGCCGGGGTCAGGTCATGGTGGGGTTAAAAAATGGTGTTGCCGTGGTAACCGGAAGTGGGCACAAACAAGATGGCCGCCAAAAACTCAAAGTGCCCTGATTTGACCAAAATTTAGTGTGTGGGTAGGTGAAACTTGGTGTGGGGTTAGGTGTGGGCCGGGGTCAGGTCATGGTGGGGTTAAAAAAAATGGAGTTGCCAAGGTAACCGGAAGTGGGCTCAAACAAGATGGCCGCCGAAAACTCAAAGTGCTCCGATTTGACCGAAATTTATTGTGTGGGTAGGTACAGTCGAATGATGAAGATCCGTGAACAAATTGTTTGCTTACCATGGTTACGTGACGAGAAAAACAACATGGCGGCTGAAGAATTTGGACGACTGTGTCGAAGGCGGCGAAGCCGCCTGAGACACAGGAGTTCCCATCAACTTAAAACTTGGTATGGGGTTAGGTGTGCCCCGGGGTCAGGTCATGGTGGGGTTAAAAAAATGGTGTCGCCATGGTACCTGGAAGTTGGCACAAACAAGATGGCCGCCGAAAACTCAAAGTGCTCCGATTTGACCAAACTTTGGAGTGTGGGTAGGTAAGGGCAGATGATGAAGATCTGTTAACAAATTTTTTGGTTATCATGGTTACGTAACGAGAAAAACAAAATGGCGGCTGAAGAATATGGACGACTGTGTCGAAGGCGGCGAAGCCGCCTGAGGCACAGGAGTTCCCATTGACTTAAAACTTGGTATGGGATTAGGTGTGGGCCGGGGTCAGGTCATGGTGGGATTAAAAATGGTGTTGCCTGGGAAACCGGAAGTCGGAAGTGGGCACAAACAAGATGGCCGCCGAAAACTCAAAATGCTCCGATTTGACCGAAATTTGGTGTGAGGGTAGGTAAAGTCGAATGATGAAGATCTGTTAAAAAACGTTTTTGGTTGTCATTATTACGTAATGAGAAAAAAAATGGCGGCTGAAGAATTTGGACCTGAGACACAGGAGTACACAGTTTTATTCCCATCGACTTAAAACTTGGTGTGAGGTTAGGTGTGGGCCGGTATCAGGTCATGGTTGGGTTAAAAAATGTTGTTGCCATGGTAACCGGAAGTGGGCACAAACAAGATGGCCGCTGAAAACTCAAAGTGCTCCGATTTGACCGAAATTTGGTGTGTGGGTAGGTAAAGTCAAATGATGAAGATCTGTGAACAAATTTTTTGGTTGTCATGGTTACGTAATGAGAAAAACAAAATGGCGGCTGAAGAATTTGGCTTTGTATGTGGCTTTGGCGCTTTGCGCAGTGCCTGGCCGCGAAGCGGCTAGTATATATATATATATATATATATATATATATATATATATATATATATATATATATATAGAAAGAGAGAGAGAGAGAGAGAGAGAGAGAGAGAGAGAGAGAGAGAGAGAGAGAGAGAGAGAGAGAGAGAGAGAGAGAAATGAAATGTTTGAGAAGTTGTACGCAAATCAGTGAGCGTTTGTTTTTGTTTGGATTAATTAGCTTGAATGCATGCGCATGTATCAGTTCGTGCATGCTTGCAAGAGCATGCATGCATGTGTGCAACAAAACAGACTGCACATCCTTTTCACTGCAAGTCCATTCCCCCATCAATACACTCAGGCGGCACGACACGGAAGCGCAAAACGGCGTCGGAAATGGTGTGATTATTTTCTCGCCGTCAGTCGAGCTATGACAAACGAGGTGTCTCCTTTCCACGAGAGCCATCGACGCGTGGTCATCTGCAGTAATGGGAATCCCCGGATCTCCGAAGGGACGTTAACGCCTTGTGAAATCGCGCAATTGCGTTCCTCACGCCTGCCCGGAACACTCAAACGCTGCTGAGGGGAGGGAAGAAGGGGTGGGGGTGGGGGCAGCACTGAGTTACAAGGTTATTCTTATCAATCTGCCGCTCTCCGACATCGCTCACTCTAAAGCGCTGCCGTGCGGCAGAGGAGCTGATGAGGAGCAAAAAAGCCAGCTGAAAAGAAGCAGATGGAATCGACTGCGCAACGCCCGTCTCACGCAATCCTTTCACGCACCGCTTGTCGCGTTGAGAACGTTGCCACCATGCAGCTCGTGAAGCGATGGGTGGCCTCCCTTGCTTCGACAGAGGTTTTCATCGCAGTGAACGGAACAAAGAGCATGTGACGCAATATTTGAGCTTGATGGACAAACCTCGTTGCCGTAAAGAAGCGATTTGCTTTCCATGATTTGCTTTGAGTCTATTGTTCGGGTGCACTAGAGTGCAACCTGCTATTTGCTTGTGTGGTGAATTTCTTCGCTCACATGGCAGGTCAATGAATTAACCGTTTTCATAGGCACGATGCTTACCAATATCCTTTGAATCTTCTGCATATTGTATCTGAAAAAGCTCATAATCATACATCGAACATAATGTGAGTGTGGGAAAATGGGAGAAGGAGAAAGTGCAAGGAGAGAGCGTCGAGTACGATGTACTGGAATGGCGGGATGGATGAGGAAAGATGGGGACTATAATATCGGCACATTCGAGAGCGTCGAGTACGATGTACTGGAATGGCGGACTGGATGAGGAAAGATGGGGACTATAATATCGGCACATTCGAACCCTCTTCCAGAAACTGCGTAGAGCACAGAGATCGCTCTCCAAGCGGCGCCAAAGCGAATGTGGTATTTTGTTTTAGGTCTATCAAATCCCGTGAAGCCTTGCTCGTTTGTGCAGCGGCCTCCAGGAAGCAGTTCTCTAAATGCGATCTTCCTGGCTGACTTGGACGCTGCTGCAATCACCCGACGCCTCTGACTTCCCTTTCGTCTTTGCCAGGTAGTCCGTGCTTGGCCTTGCTCCAGCCTGGAAGCCTCCCGCACACACGCGTCTTTATCAGGCAGCCATGTTGGGTCGACCCTAAGGATGGAGCTTAGTTGGCGATGGCCGCCTCCTCCTCTAGTGATCTTGATATCAGCACATCCAGCCCTATTCTCTCTCCCCACCCCGCCCTCTCCCTCTTCCTCCCTCTCTCTTTTAACCCTTAAGTCCTCCATGCCTTTCAACCTTTGCAAGTACACCTTTACTGTACACCCACACTCTGTTTCTCTCCCCTGACCTACCCACCTCATCCCCTTATTTCGTCTGTCATACCCCACCTCCACCTCCAGGGTTTCTAAAGAATTGCGGAGCAGTCTTGCCAGGAGCGAAAATAGGAACAACGAGAATCCCATTAGTTCCAGCTGAGCTTAATTGGTTTCGACAGTGCTATGTTAATGTTGTTTTCTCATATTCCATTAATTTCATTATTTTGTTAGTAATATTAAATGAGTGTGTAGGCGCACGCGCGTGTATGCATGCGCGCGTGCTGATATGTGTGCTAGCTTGATTGCACGTTAGTGTGCTTGCGTTCGTTTGTGCGTATGTATGTGTGCATGATTGTAAGTGTCCAATTCGATGGACCATCATGCGAGTGGATGTACCTCTGAGTGCGCGCGTGTATACGCACACGAGCGTGCGTGCGCACAAGAGCATATATAAATATCATTTAGCCCACAAACGTTTTTCCAGTGAAAAGTAGCCATCGAAAATTCAGCTGGCAGAGAAATGAGAGGAGAGATAGATCGAAGTGGTCATCATTCGCCTCTTAGAAGTAGCAGCATCGTTTGCGCGACGTCACTACAAAGAAAATCGGAACTAAATGAACTGAGGAAGTGTAGAGACGACCTGTCAATTACGACAAGACGGGCGGTGAAACGAATCATTTATAAGTTATGATCAAGTGAATTTCGAAAACAGCTCTGTCAGAATCTATTCGACTGAGAAGACAAGGAGGATGATCACATATAAATCACGCGGACATCAAAGAACGGGTTAAGGCTCGACGCAAATGAAGTCTGATCAGAGGCACTGAGCATGATGAGTGTTTTGATGTCTTTTTGAAGTTCCCAAATCATTGCCGAAGCCCTCTTGAGAATAGGGGGCAAGCTCCATGACCTCATGCATGGACCAAACATTCAACCTCTAGGTTAAAGCTCGAGTATCTTGAATCGATAAATCTCCTGTTCCAGTTTTCTAGGTTGAAATACTGGTAGTTGACGAGAAAACAGGATCATGAATTGCAATTGAGAACATATCATACAGAACGCCAACCATCGAATGGAATGAATCTCTCTTTCTACGTTTTGCCATCATGATGTTGTTTTTACGTGTGCTGAGACGCGCAAACAATCAATCTTGCCGTGTGGAAAATCTCAGAGACCTAATTGATACTGCCGTCCAACAAACTTCATCCCTCACATTTATATTTTGCGACAAGCAACTCATCTTTCCGGGCTTAATCACCACAATGCCCCGACAAGCAACAGCAGGGTACTGTGGATGGCCACTGATCATGTACATAATCCACGTAATAAATGACAAAGTCGGACAGTTCCCATCCGTCATTGCACCAGGGAGCTGGCTAAATGCTATCAGTGTGGCCCCCCAGTAACAAAAAAATGTGTTTGTGTTCCTCATAATGCTAATAGAACGCTCGCTGATAAATCTAGAGACATCCTGATTGGAGAAAATAAGAATGCACACAAATCAAGATCTTATCTGTAATAAAACGACGCAGAAGGATACCAAATGAGCCCAGATCTGTTGGAACAGTCACTGAATGAGTAATACAGACAGATACGTACAACATACCGAGAAACATTCATGCTACCATTCTGTGACGTGCAACACAAGTGCCCATACACTCGCACACTTGCTGACATTTATTAATCCAAACGCACGCATGCACACACACACACACACACACACACACACACACACAAACGTACGTACACAAACACACGTACACACACACACACACACACACACACACACCAAAATATACACACACTCACACACACACCATCATCATTGAGGTCCTTCGCTCTGCGAAGATGACGACAGTGGCGTCTCGTGTGTCCTCAGGTCGATCTGCGATGCGCAGGGACGTCCATACACGAAGCAGGTTGCTGCAGCGGGAGTAGGGCCTTCTGTTTTGTCTTTTCTGGCCTGGCGTTACCTTTCAAGGCTGGCCAGGTGCTTTGCTTCGAAGGTCTTGGCGCCTTTGTAGACTAGTTGTCGCCAAACACTGCGGTCAGCAGTCAGAGTCTCCCACCCGATCGTTGGAATGTTGCAGGAATGCAGTGTATTTGTGTTGGTGTCTTTGTAGCGTCTGATTGGACCGCCTTGGTGACGTGTGCCGCTTGTCAGCTCACCACAGAAAATCTGTTTCGGCAGGCGGCTATCGTCCAGTCGCATGTCGTGGCCAGTCCACCTCAGCTGGGTCTGCATGATCACGGCCTCAGTTCCTTGCAGTTTGGCGCGTCTGAGCACATCCTGGTTTGTAACCCTGTCTTCCCAGATGATGTTCAGGATCTTACGGAGGCAGCGGAGGTGAAACTGGTCAAGCCGTTTGATGTGCCTGCCGTAGCAAGTCCAGGTTTCACAACCGTACAGCAAGGATGTGATGACGACGGCTCTATAGACAGCGGTTTTTGTTTTAATGGTGATGCCCCATTCCGCCAGACTCTGGTCCAGAGTCGTCCAAAGGAGCTGCTTGCCTTGGCCAGTCGGCAGGCAATCTCTCCATCGAGGCTCCCATCTGATGAGAGGCGACTGCCAAGGTAGGTGAAGACCTTGACGTTGTTGAGGGCTTGTCCGTCTATCTTGATGGTGGGCTGTGGTTTGTTGCCCCCCCCCCAAAAAAAAAGAACAACAACACACACAACAACAACAACACAACAACACACACACACTCACACTCACACACACACGCACACACACACACGCACACACACACACACACACACACACACACACACACAGAACACACAGATGAAAAGGTGTCAACCTATGAAGCGCAGGATCAATATCTATTTGTAATGAGACAAATATGCAAAACTGTATGATCATAAAAAGTGCAGTTTATGATGCTTTAAAAACAAGTCTTTAAAATTAGTTTAATCACCCAGTTTTAGTTGGGTCTGCAATACTGGACAGTGAAGGTTCATCAGCTTTGAAAACCTTTGTCTGATCCGGCTGTCCCGGTGTGTTCTACAAGGCAGTGCGAAAAGGCGCTGCACAGTCCTCTTGCATGAGTCCTGAACACGAAAGCTATTGATCGAATCTGCCACTGTCAACTCGCGTCAATTGGAACTATGATGGATTAGTGTGAAATTATCGCTTTGCGGTGCAAAATGATCAAAAGAATCCTGGACTTCATTGGAAAATCTGCTTGGGCGTCAAACCCTTCATTGTCTGGTGCGTACTCATGCTCGACCCACCAGGATATAGGTAAGCCGTGACCCTCCTGACATGTCATCACCGGACAGAATGAAGGGCATAACACAAAAAACAGTTTATAGTCGTTTGGTGAGACGTAGAGAATTGCTACACAAAGACAGACGAGGAAAAGTTTGATATATAAATAAAATGCACATGTTCGTCTGTCTAAAAAAACTTTGTTGAGTGCAACGGATGAACAAATACTTTAAAATCGTTGGGTGACGGTCAACAAATAAATCCTTTTAAAGGAAAAGTGTCCAGTGCATTATTATCATCCTCTCTACCTTCAAAAGCGTCTATTTGAACCGTCGGGCTTGATGAAGACATCATTAGTTTTAAAAGCAACAACAGCAGCAGCAGTTGCAACAACAAAAACATTAACAACATCAGCAGCAACAACAACAGTAAAGCACTACGCACATTTTAGTACAATATCTAGCCACTGTTTACCAGTCTTCTGTCAACAGTTGCTTCCTTTTCAACAAAGTTTTGAGGTTTGTTTAATTGTAGTCACCTTGTATTAGAATTAAATTAGCACGAAACACGAATGAGGAGCACATTCAGGAGACGTTCAAGCAAACATACCTGGAAAACACTGATGATGATGATATTTCTTCGTTACCGACATTCCTGACCCTGTGTTTTGCCAGACTAGCCAAAGGAAAAGAGAAATTCTGCGGTGTATATCCTCGTAGACTGATATTTTCATTCGTTCAGGAAACACCTAGACCAAGATGAACAGTTTAACTTAGACCAAATGACATGATACAAGACCTGGCATAATGAGAGACGATTACTCGCAGTGTAAGACAAAATAATGATTCATTACCTTAGCGTGTAGATAGCAGAATTTTGCTCGGCATTGTGGCTACATGCAGAACATCTGTGACACTTTACACAAGAAACTTCATTTTCGTTTTACATCGCAGCACCTATAGTCGGGTAGCTGAGTTCAGAAAAGTGTAACATGCTAAACGTTGAGGGTTACAAGCGTCCACCTGGGCTAAATGGAGAGTTTAGACATAGAGATATGTGGTCTAGGTAGGCGGGCATTCTGAATTTGGTTTGTTTGGCCGCCATGACACTTTTCAAAATGGCCGCCACAATCTACACTTTTCTTTATATCTCAGCTAATATTTGGGATAAAATCAAAACCATGGAGTCAATTCCTATGTTTTGCATGATGACAAAGTCAATTGTGGCCAAAATATAACCCTAGCATTCACATTTTCTATCAAAAATTAAATATTTGACAAAATAGCTAGGCGATATACGAATTCGGTAAGTATTATCTTTCTGAATTTGCTATCTTAAACAATGCATATCAGTGTGATCTGAATGAAATGTTTACTACTAGAACAATGTAGTTTAGGTGGGTGGATATTCTAAATTTGCTTTGGATGGCCATGATGACAGATTTAAAACGGCTGCCAACATCGGGATTGGCGTAAAACTGCCTCACGAGTTCGTATAGGTAGATTGGCAAACAAAACAACCATGTCTATGTGATTTGGCAAGAAAAGTACAAGTAAGCTGTAACACATAGGAATGGAGTGGTACTTTGCAGTGGTCGGGGCTGATTTTAAACAAAACAATATTTTCATGTGCACATGTATTTCCATTTGAAATTGTGCATTGAATTTCTTGGCAATCAACATTGCAGAAACAAAGTTTACTCCATGTTGCTTTGGAGAATAACAAATACAAATCAACGATTTGAAGAAAATACACACACTGGGTGATGATATAAACTGAACATTTTAATACTTCTGAAATATCAACGATACTGCTTAGCATGCTTATCATGGTAATTATGCACTTTCAGTACACAACAACTCTGACTCTTCAATACATAAGAACAGTTTCAAATACCAAAGTACAACATAATGCACAAACATTTATGCATTACACTCGTTAGGTTTCCCTTTTCAGCAATGAACATGTGATGATGGCACAATAATGTGTATATAACATTATAAGAAACGATTTGTCGTTTCTGGATCACCGAGTATGGCAGGCTACATGCCTCTATGGAAACAGAACACTAGTTTCTCAGGCACAAAGTGGTATTTCAAGGCTCAGTTGCGTAGCCCTGTCAAAGTGTGGGGATTTCTGCAGTCTTTGCATCGGCATGCTCTTGTGCATCCCTGTCCACTGGACCAACAGCTGCAGCGTCTTGTAGAACAAGATGTGCAGCCACAATCTATGAGCTCGAGAAAAAGTTGTCTTGTATCAGTTGTGGGTGCACGACTCAGCAGGATGGGCTCAATCACGTCTGCATTCTCCTTTGTGACCAGCTTCCATCCACTGTTGACTACAGTGTGTACATGCTCTCCAAGGTGCAGAGTTTCTTGGTTTTGATCCTGTCATGGAAAAGGGTCTCTTTCAGGACAAATCTTTTTTGCACAAACTCTGGGACGACTTCATTTCCTGTTTCTTCTGCTGTTAGCAAGTCATGTTTCACAACATCACTGGCAACGTCACAAGTTGTGAGTGAAATCAGGTCGGGTGATGGGTGAGCAAAGGGGTTGAATGTCTGAAACAAGTTGATGAGTTTCTGTAGATCATCTTGATCTTGTTTCAACCTCTTTCCCCCGAAGTCCTTGTGCGCACAGTCGTGCTCGTCATCTTCATCATCAACACTTGACAGGCCAAACATGGCCTCAGTGTCCTTAGCCAGCTGAGATCTTGCGCTGAGTGTCAGAGACCACCTGTCCCTGGCTGTGTCTGTTCTTGTAATGCCAACAAGTCCTCCAGCGACTTTTCCAGTTTTGTTGACGTGTTTCATCGCTTGATCATCTGCGATCTGGTTGAAAAGTTGTTTCGTTTCTTTGGTGACAAAGTCGCCGGCCAAGAAGCCCAGGTGCACCTCAGGCGCTGTCATCGGAAGCATCTTCATGTCCGCCAGAAAGACTGTCCCCAACGGGTATAATGAAAGTGATCAAACGCTCCGAACCATGGAAGCATCTCAGCGAATGATGATAGAAACAGTTCCCAGTCGCCATTGCGGAGAGACCGAGTGAATCTCAACAGAATTGAGACTAGTTTCATGTAGGTCCTCTAGTACTGGTAGGTTGCATGTTCCGAAGAGGAAGATTCGAACTCATCAAACAAGACTTTGACTTCCTCAATGGAGGACAACAGATTCTCCAGGGATGACTGGATGTCTTGGTCATCTTTATTGGCAAAGCCTTGAGCGACTCTTTTTGCTGCATTCTGGAGGCTTCCATTGACCGTCTTCTCATTCTCTGTGACCCATTCTTTGAAGCGCTCCCAAAGAATGGACCACAGAGCTTCCACTGTGAGTTTGTGTACGCGAATGGCTCTATTTCAACCTTTTCCGTCAATGATGTTCTCAGCTGTCACCTCACCACTTTCTACCCAGATGTTTGCTATGCCTGATGAATCCATGTACTTCCCCACAACTTTGCAGACGTTCATTGAGGTGTGGAACCCTCCTAGCATGATGACCAAGTCCTTACAGCTGTCCAGTTGGTCCCACTGTAACATCTTCGCTTTTGAGTACATCTGCTCATCAAAAGTGATCACCGTGTATTTCTCTCCAAGCTTCTCAGTCATTGATTTGCAGTTCTGCATGACGGTTCATACTGTGGGGAATTCGTGGGCTGGGGAATTCAGGATTGGCATTGGACCAACTTCTATCAGTGATGGATCACAAGTGCTCACCTTCTGGTTGAAACCACTCCAACCTGGAACAACCTGATCATCTGGCTGGTGCTGTCTACCATGATCCATGCTAGGTCCTGTGTGTTTGCCTCGGCGATTTTCTGGTGATTTGGCAAATAACATGCTTCCTGCACATTGTGCAAATACAGGTTCTGGCTTTGTATTGGTCATGTTGATGTCTTGCAGGTTTGTCATCTCAGCAGGTGCATGAAGAACTTTTGGAAAAGCTGTATTTATCTGAATGTCCATTTCTGGCTCCAGTGGTGCTTTGCGTCGGAGAGCGATGTACTGGCTGGCATGAAATTTCCCTGTGCCACTCAGAGTTTCCTCAAGAATGTCAATGTTGTCATTTGCCTCATATCCTTTGCCTGTTCCGTGCAGGAAATTCCTTGGAATCATCACATTGCCATTCCTGTGATACCGTTGGATCATATCATACGTCAAGATATTGTCTTCACAACATCAAGAAGACGAAAAATGACGCCCAAG
The DNA here is from genome assembly GCA_034096865.1 of Theodoxus fluviatilis. Lineage (NCBI taxonomy): Eukaryota > Metazoa > Mollusca > Gastropoda > Cycloneritida > Neritidae > Theodoxus > Theodoxus fluviatilis. The sequence goes on along the minus strand of JAWQFJ010026884.1, from coordinate 37,658 downwards.
CATCTGGGCATTAGTCTCACAGTGCACCAAGCCACAAGATCAAAAGACCTTGTTCATCTCCTTCATGTTGATGGCCATTCTGTGTCCGACGACACTGTCCTTCGTGCAGACACAGCTGAAGAGTCAGAGTTGTTGTGTACTGAAAGTGCATAATTACCATGATAAGCATGCTAAGCAGTATCGTTGATATTTCAGAAGTATTAAAATTTTCAGTTTATATCATCACCCAGTGTGTGTATTTTCTTCAAATCGTTGATTTTTATTTGTTATTCTCCAAAGCAACATGGAGTAAACTTTGTTTCTGCAATGTTGATTGCCAAGAAATTCAATGCACAATTTCAAATGGAAATACAACATGTGCACATGAAAATATTGTTTTGTTTAAAATCAGCCCCGACCACTGCAAAGTACCACTCCATTCCTATGTGTTACAGCATACTTGTACTTTTCTTGCCAAATCACATAGACATGGTTGTTTTGTTTGCCAATCTACCTATACGAACTCGTGAGGCAGTTTTACGCCAATCCCGATGTTGGCAGCCGTTTTAAATCTGTCATCATGGCCATCCAAAGCAAATTTAGAATATCCACCCACCTAAACTACATTGTTCTAGTAGTAAACATTTCATCCAGACCACACTGATATGCATTGTTTAAGATAGCAAATTCAGAAAGATAATACTTACCGAATTCGTATATCGCCTAGCTATTTTGTCAAATATTTAATTTTTGATAGAAAATGTGAATGCTAGGGTTATATTTTGGCCACAATTGACTTTGTCATCATGCAAAACATAGGAATTGACTCCATGGTTTTGATTTTATCCCAAATATTAGCTGAGATATAAAGAAAAGTGTAGATTGTGGCGGCCATTTTGAAAAGTGTCATGGCGGCCAAACAAACCAAATTCAGAATGCCCGCCTACCTAGACCACATATGTCTATGTCTAAACTCTCCATTTAGCCCAGGTGGACGCTTGTAACCCTCAACGTTTAGCGTCCCAATTTTTTTGCAAGCTACAGATTTCAGCTTCTAGACTACTACAGCACATAGAGAAATCCGGAATGAATATTTCATCCGAGTCTTATTATGTTACAAAACACTGACGATCAAATTGTTGAATAAGGGTGCTTCGACAATGAATTGTTTTCTTTCATATCGAAGTTATTGCATGAAAGCGGGAAAACCTTTTTGCCATCCGTGATTTATATCATGTGTAGAATGAAATATCACGGTTGTTACCTTGCTGTTCAATGGCAATATCAAAAGCTTGTTTCCGAGAGTAGGGAGAAGTATTTCTGCAGCGTGCACTGATGCACCTCGGATGATGTCCTTTTAGGCTGCTTTCAAACGAAGTCGACTAAGTCTTCCATTGACGCTTCTTTGTTACAACCAGATCTGCTCCTGTGCCTGACGCGAACAGCTGTACAAGGCCAGAATACTCCTATTAGATCCAGCTTCGCTATGTTAATCTAAAACAACACGCTTTTTGGCAACATATTTACCCCCAAAGCACACATACTTTCTGAGTCAGACATGCTCTACCTAACATCATACCATGCTCAGCTTTAGTAGCACCTGTGTCTCTTATTGCAATGAAGATCTCGTCACTTTTAGGAACAGCCCATTAACAACCACGTTGCATCTCTTGGCACATTACTGTGACACTCCGAGATAGGTTCGGCTGGCTGTCATGAAAAGCAAAACAAACTGTGAACGGATGTAAAAAAAAGAAAGACTTAGCACACGCAGAAGTAAGTCATGGTGGAAGCGAAATAGAGTCAGAACGCGCAGTTCCCAGAGGTTTGTTCCGAATTACCTCCTCCGTGATCGAAGATTCTGGATCGACCGTGTTTTGAGAACAGAGTGAGAGTAACGTTGGGTTTCAGACCTGGTTCCTGGCACAGCCTCGCAACGCTACTTACAAGCGGACCTTCAAGAGTTTCTCTGGACTCCCAGTATGAGTACGTTGTCGACCGAGTTCATTTGAATAAGATGCCATTGATTTTGTACTCAACGACTTCATTGACATTACGGTCTCCCGGTGTGATTGCAAAACGCGAGGTTTCTTTTTTCAGAGCACACAGTTTCAGCACCATCTCTGTATTTCTTATTGCTTTGCGAAAAGTTGATTTTCAGCTTACTGTTTATTCGAGTGGCTCCATTTTACAAACTAGAACAAGTGTGACTTTAGATTTTGACCTATTAGATATTGCACCTCAATGGGGACAAAGTTCTAGACTGTTCAAGAAGAAATGTTACAGCTGCCGATTTCGAAATGATCTGATAATACGCGTGACAACACACGGATCTTTATCAGTTCAATATCAATTTGTTAGTTTACATAATAAGTTAATAAAGGCACTGCAAATCATGCAGCATTGATTAGTCGGTTATTCAGGGAATTTTAAAAACAACACAAAGCGTCCCCTGCACAATGCCTTCACTTTTGCCCTGGAGATCCAGTTTGTGTTTCCCATTCAAAAGAGTTTAAAAAGAATATCGCATCGCCACGCTTAGATATCAGGCCATATCGATGGTGTGTGTGTGTGTGTGTGTGTGCGCGCGCGCGCGCGCGTGTGTGTGTGCGCGCGTGTGTATGTGCGTACAGTGTACACTTGCACGTGTATATCAGTATGTGCATACATGTATGTAGACGTGCAGCTTGTCTGTACGTATTATCTGGGAAATTTCTGCACTTGAATCAAGTTAAAAGAATCATACGAAACAAAAAACGTCGAGGGAGCAGAAGCATAGTGGAGTAGCCAGGAAGAGATTCAAAGGAGCAGCAGAGATGCGAGAGTATGCGAGGCAGGAAGGAAGGGAGGGAGATACGGAAAGAAAGCAGGGACTGGGGGGCTTGGGGCCTGGGGTTATGAGACCGGATGAGGTGGGGATCAAAGTTGGGTCATCTATTTTTTAAAATTCATATTGGGTAGCAAAGCCATGCTAACTTCATCAACCACTTCGCAAGCTGCCTTAGCGCAGACGGCGGGCAAAAATCAGGAGCACAGTTTTTCCCCAAATAACCTTACTCCCATATCTAGGTCGAGGTAGTAAACAACTAAGGCCAATTGAGTAATAAAGTTACAGTGCTCGGGGGTCAGCTTTTTGCTCAACAACGTGGAGGAGACATTTTGCGTCTTGTGTCACATCAGTCACAAAACATAGTCTGTGCATACTACTCAGGCAATACCACTCAGGCAATATTACTCAGGCAATACTACTCAGGCAATACCACTCAGGCTATACCACTCAGGCAATACCACTCAGGCAATACCTCTCAGGCTATACCACTTAGGCTATACCACTCAGGCAATGCCTCTCAGGCAATACCACTCAGGCAATACCTTTCAGGCTATAATACTCAGGCAATACCACTCAGGCAATACCTCTCAGGCTATACCACTTAGGCTATACCACTCAGTCAATGCCTCTCAGGCAATACCACTCAGGCAATGCCTCTCAGGCTATACCACTCAGGCAATACCACTCAGGCAATACCTCTCAGGCTATACCACTCAGGCAATGCCTCTCAGGCAATACCACTCAGGCAATACCTCTCAGGCTATAATACTCAGGCAATACCACTCAGGCAATACCTCTGAGGCTATACCACTTAGGCTATACCACTCAGTCAATGCCTCTCAGGCAATACCACTCAGGCAATGCCTCTCAGGCTATACCACTCAGGCAATACCACTCAGGCAATACCTCTCAGGCTATACCACTCAGGCAATACCTCTCAGGCAATACCACTCAGGCAATACCACTCCGGCAATACCTCTCAGGCAATACCTCTCAGGCAATACCACTCCGGCAATACCACTCAGGCAATACCTCTCAGGCAATACCACTTAGGCTATACCACTCAGGCAATGCCACTCAGGCATTGCCACTCAGGCAGTACCTCTCAGGCAATACCACTCCGGCAATACCTCTCAGGCAATACCTCTCAGGCAATACCACTCCGGCAATACCACTCAGGCAATACCACTCAGGCAATACCAATCAGGCAATACCACTCCGGCAATACCTCTCAGGCAATACCTCTCAGGCAATACCACTCCGGCAATACCACTCAGGCAATACCACTCAGGCAATACCACTCAGGCAATACCACTCCGGCAATACCTCTCAGGCAATACCTCTCAGGCAATACCACTCCGGCAATACCACTCAGGAAATACCTCTCAGGCAATACCACTTAGGCTATACCACTCAGGCAATGCCACTCAGGCATTGCCACTCAGGCAGTACCTCTCAGGCTATACCACTCAGGCAATACCATTCAGGCAATACCTCTCAGGCAATACCACTCAGGCAATACCACTCAGGTAATGCCACTTAGGCAATGCCACTCAAGCAATGCCACTAAGGCAATACCACTCAGGCAATACCACTCAGGCAATACCACTCAGGCAATACCACTCAGGCAATACCACTCAGGCAATACCACCCAGGCAATACCACTCAGGCTATACCACTCAGGCAATGCCACTCAGGCAATACCACTCAGGCAATACCTCTCAGGCTATACCACTCAGGCAATACCACTCAGGCAATACCTCTCAGGCAATACAACTCAGGCAATACCACTCAGGTAATGCCACTTAGGCAATGCCACTCAAGCAATGCCACTCAGGCAATACAACTCAGGCAATACCACTCAGGCAATACCACTCAGGCAATACCACTCAGGCAATACCACTCAGGCAATACTACTCAGGCAAAACTACTCAGGGCGTCATCAAAAACTGGTAGAATGAAGTAGGAATATAGTCTAACATCCGTTTCATTCTGCGTCTAAAGCTTCATCTAATCTAGAGATAATTTGGGTCTCCTGGGTTGTCCGGGGGGGGGGGGGGGGGGGAGGGGCTTGATAAGAAAGAAGAAAATAACTTGTGAGAGATTCCGCTTCTTTGAGTTATTCTGTGGATATTTCTGCAGAGTTTCAGCGCTTTGTTTGGAAAGGAAACTGCGTGGAAAGATGTTTCTTTATGGAAACTTTTATCCCTCCAGGTTTACTGGAGGTCCTACAGACTTTATCCCTCCAGGTTTACTGGAGTTCCTACAGACTTTATCCCTCCAGGTTTACTGGAGGTCCTACAGATTTTATTAGTCTGTCTGTCTGTCTGTGTGTGTGTCTGTCTGTCCCGACTCCACGGCTTATATCTCAAAAACTACTGGACGGATTTCCTTGAGATTTTGCACACTAACTGGAAGTTAGGTCCGATTGAATGTATCAAATTTTCAGAATCGAGGCTTGAAGAGAAAATGTTTTTTAAAGGTCGTATTCTCGAAATTACCGGTCTAAAAATGATTGAAATGACAATTGACGGAATAGCCAAATTTGACGTTATTAATAACGTTACGTCATTTGCAAGTACAATTTCGATCCTATATGCCAGGATAAGAATTTCGAAACACCTGGGGAGGTAGGCAATTTGATGGAATGGCAAAATTCCAACATGTGCGACGTCATCAATAACGTGACGTCATTTGCGAGGACAGAGAATGAATTTAGATAGATAGATATGTCCTCAGATAGAATAGAATAGAATAGAATAGAATTCTTCGGCTTGCTTAGGCGTCCAGGGCCTATCGCCGATTCTGGTAGTTCTCTGGCTGTATTTTTTATTGTTCTTATGGATACTAGCTGGTCTTTTACCAGGCCTAGTCTATAACACTTGTGAGATAAAGAAAAAGAGAGAAAAAAGGCCTAATTGCTGTGCATCATCTGCGCCAGTGGTTCCTCCAGCTTGAACATATATCCTTGTAGATGCTTGTCCACTCTGTTCTTGAACGAGTTCAGGCACGGTGTCTTAGGCCGCGAGGCCTTTATCTGATCTTTTGATCAGTACTTATGGCTACTCTCACTTTTTACTACCCTAGTTCTAACGATCTTAAAAGATCGTGCCTATTCTCTATACTTTTCTTCCGGTGGCTTATGAGTGGCAGAGAGTGGTATACGTGGCAACAGCGGGTGGCCAACATCATCACAGTACATGTAGTCTTTGAACATCGTGTCAATTCTGTTTTTGAAGCTGTTTAATGATGAACACTGAATTTGAGAACACTGGTAAAGGAGAAAGAATTATCCCTCCACTCCAGGTTTACTGGAGGTCCTACAGACTTTATCTGTGTGTGTGTGTGTGTGTGTGTGTGTGTGTGTGTGTGTGTGTGTGTGTGTGTCTGTCTGTCTGTCTGTCTGTCTGTCCCGACTCCACGGCTTATATCTCAAAAACTACTGGACGGATTTCCTTGAGATTTTGCACACTAACTGGAAGTTAGGTCCGATTGAATGTATCAAATTTTCAGAATCGAGGTTTGAAGAGAAAGTGGTTGACGGTCGTAATACGATTTTTTCCATTCATGGTCGAAACTTCGCTGGCGTCGAGATCGTTTTCGCCTTGCAGACGACTGCTTCGTATTCAAATCATCACTGCAAGGCAGCGCGAAATTGACCGAAGTCGATTAAAAAAACTCGTATTCATACACATAATAAACCAATTCGATTTTCTTTCTCAGATTATTCAGACTTTGTCCGATTATTTCGACCGTAAGATAGCAGTGATTTGACATTCGGCGTCACCGTGTCATGTGACGGTGATAGTTTCGTCTGCAACTCGCACTTACGTTATGGTCGAAGTAGATTGATGTTTACTTCGTCCGCTGAATGCTGTCAAGACTAATGCTCGAATGAATGAAGTATGATTTCCTATAATTTTTCAGGATTAATACAAATGTATATCAAATACATCAGTTCAATTTAATCGAGTCAATTAATCGAGTACATGTCCACTAGGTCAAAAATGTGTTGAGTGGAACGCAAGTCAGAAAAGTTACACTTGCAGTCTAAACAACAAAATGAATACAGTGTTTGTATTGAAAAATCAGGTCACTCTTTTCGTCATTTGGTTCCACGACAAGAGTATGAAATCTTGTTTCCAGCGAGATTAGGAGCTTCTGCAAACAGAGGGTGAAAAGGGCAGGATTCTAACGCACTTTAGCCAGGCACTCACGAGCCATGAAAATAGACGCCGACACGTGACCCAGATTCTCGCACTCAGCTGCGCAAAGTTTGTGCTCTGTGTGATTCGGGTGTAATACTGCCAATAAACGTCGTTAAGCTTAAGATTACACCCGAATCACACGGACCGTTAAGGTGCATGGAGTACAGTACCGGTCAAAAGTCACAACAACCACCGACACCGACCATTTCAGCCTTCTTCATGATGCGTTAGAATCCTGCCGTTGTCGTGGTGAACATGGCTGACAACGGTCAGAATGATTACTTGCTTGGTTTTTTCCTTGTCAAAACTTGTTATACCGTCAGATTGTTACCACCATCAGATTTTCTGCAACTTTTCGAAGCGAATCTAGCCTAAAAACCTACCAGTTATGCATCGTGTTAACAGGATTGACTCGTTGCTTGTAGAATGACGGTACTCGGTAGCAGTACCACACACGGTGTGTGCGTGAATCACTGAATGAGTACGAATGCACATGTCTGGGTTGAACATCTATAATACACTTCCTCCTCTGTGTGACTGTGTGAGTGTTAATTCAGCGTCTATGACATGCCAAAGGAAAGCAAAACATGTCATAATAGGAGCTTCCTGAACCTATCCATCATGTTTAAAATATATGGTTGATTGTTCCTGGGCCGATAGCTTAGAAGTGGATTTACATGCTTTACAAACACTCCGGCATATCAATTCTCTAATGGCTCAGCTGGTAGAGCGTTTGACTCTTGGTCATGCATTACCAGGTTTGATTCTGCGCTGAAACTTTTTTTCTCTTCTCTTTTTTCGAGAGGTTGTGGGTTTTTTGTGTTTTTATGTGTGTGTGTGTTTTCCCCCTCTTTTCTCGAGAGGTTGCGGGTTCGAACCCGATCTTTTTTTAAATGCCAAAACCTGGAGGTTCAGCGCCAGCGGTTTTTATCTGTCTGTCTGTCTGTCTGTCCCGACTCCACGGCTTATATCTCAAAAACTACTGGACGGATTTCCTTGAGATTTTGCACACTAACTGGAAGTTAGATCCGATTGAATGCATTAAATTTTCAGAATTGAGGCTTGAAGAGAACATGGTTTATTAGGTCGTGTTCTCGAAATTACCGGTCTAAAAATTATTGAAATGACAATTGACGGAATAGCCAAATTTAACGTCATTAATAACGTTACGTCATTTGCAAGTACAATTTCGATCCTATATGCTAGGAGAAGAATTTTGAAACACCTGGTGTGACGTGTTCGTTCTCTACTTAAATTTAATTCATTTTAACTGAATAAATTCTGGCTTGTTACTCTGTCTAGGGGTAAAATCTTTGAGAAACAATTCACGCACCTTCATTCCCTTAACCAAACTATGGATGTAAGATGTGTGGAATTAAGGAAATGGCAACACAGTAGCAATATTTAAATGGTTGTTTAATCAATCACTAGCAATCACCCTGGAAAGGGGAGTCGGCGACAAGCGCCACAAATCATATCAAATGCAAAGTTAGGCAAACAGCAATTAATTATTCATGACAATTCTGGCAAGGAAAAGAAACTGACAGGGAAATAACGTCTGCCATTGAGCCGAATAAAAAACAAAAGTACTTATCTGACCTCTCGACGAAAACGCTGCGCAGTTCTCGCACGGGATTAACCCCCCACGCCTAACGCGTGCTACACTGGGGTAAGACAGGGGGAAGGGGGTAGAGCACACGCGACATTTCAGCCGGTGACTCGGGGGAATTCACCACTTCGATGAAAACATGGCGGTTCATCTTTCTCTCTGGTGTGCTGACTCTGGTTGGCAGAGATGGAGGGGACTTGTTCTTCTTTCACCAAGGTCATCTGTAGTGGAGTCGGTTTCCTGCGGGACGGGCCGTCTGGACGTCAGGCAGGCAGGAAGGCAGGCAGGCAGGCTGTCCACCACCTTCATTGGGGCCACTGGCACGTGGGCTTTCTTCCGTCAGTTCAGTGGCGGGCTGGGGCTTTTTCTCATTTCCATCTCACTCTCCTCTTCCCATGAACATGGCCACAGCCATGAAAAAAAACCTAACGTGAACAGGGCGCCCGCATCTCCGTGGATTCTGCTCGTATGAAAATAAATGTCAGGACGCCACGAGCATTCGACAACACTGGCTTATATGCACTCTCCTACGTGATACAGTCCACTCGGTCCAATCCTGTCACAGCTCGTCTAACTCCTCTTTGATTGATCAGTTCGGCTAGGACAAAGTCATTAGATTGGTCGACGTGATATCCCCAGTGGAGAACACAACTCAGAGCATTTGCAAGTCACTTTCCCTACACAGGGGGTCACTTCTTACTTAACATCGGCTCAGGGCAGGGAAAAGTCACTAAGTGCTACGGCTCAGCAGACGCATGATAATAATAATAATAAGACAGAGGATGGGAAAAACGTTGTCTCGCCACACCTCCCTTCCTCAATGAGAAAAATTTTATGGTATGAAATTTTTCACAAACAATCCTATAATCAATAAATACAACACAACTTCTCTCAAACAACAGGGGGCCCCAGGTTATGTAGTCTATACCCTAAATTGAAAAACCATCACACAACACGACTGAAACTCAAACCTCGAACTTCAATCCACTACAACTAACACCAACCAGGAACACTAATGTGTCTCTACCCAAAAATGGCAAGAACACAAAACTTCACCGCCAACACAAGAAGAGACAACAACTTCCTTCTATCTCCTCCCTCACACTGGTCTCAGCCATGAGACTGTAAACAAATATAGTGCTACACTGCAACTGCACTCTCCACACATAATACAAATGAGTCGCTTCTCTAGCAGACTACAATCATCAAACAGGCAAGACATGACAGAAGTTTCCTTTCTTCAAGTCATAACCTCAAAATCAGGCACTAGCTACCCACCTGACCATCACACTGGCCCACAAAACTCTCACACTGGCTACACAATCCCTCTCTCTTCCTACAGGTCCACACTGCTCACTCTCCACGCAGCAAATTCTCTGCACAGCACACTCCAATAAACAGCCTGACTAGACAAACACATCAACTCTTTTTCACTACCACACCCATTCATTCCTCTCTCTAAATTTAGCCTTTCTTTCTCTTTCTCCAGTCGAACCATTTTCTCTCTCTGTGTCTCGCCTCTCCGAGACTCACAGAAGCACACGCAATTTCTCTCATCCCCAATCCTTCCTCTCCCACGTCATTCAACTCCACACCAGTCTTCCCATAAGACTCATGCTCGACTTCCATCTCTTCCTCTTTCACACACTTGTCCTCTGACAAGACTACGTCTGCTTGCTCTTCACAAGTCACGTCCTCACTCACATCACCATCAGGCGTCTCACCCGCCACGTCTCTACTCTCACCACCATCAGCATAAGCTGGCAAACACAGATCAGGCGTCTCACCCGCCACGTCTCTACTCTCACCACCATCAGCATAAGCTGGCAAACACAGATCAGGCGTCTCACCCGCCACGTCTCTACTCTCACCACCATCAGCATAAGCTGGCAAACACATCAGGCGTCTCACCCGCCACATCTTCACTCCTCTCTGAAACAACTGTTTCTGACACCAGTGGAACACAACTCTCTTCCAACTCACTCTTCTCAACCAAACCTCCGAGCACTAATGGCTCACAAGGGAGAACTCCATTCCCTTCCTCACACTGACTCTCCTCAGTAGCAACCATCTCCTCACAGCCCTCCAACAAGACCACCTCCCAACTCAATATCATACCCACTCCTGAGGGTTCCCACTGTTCCAAAACGCCAACCACCGCGGAACCGCGATATTTTTTAAAGGGTGTCAACAAAGCTCTCTCCTCCTGATAGGGTCTAGGATTCTCACACAACGGTCCACTCTCCTCAGGCACCACTTTCAAACACTTCCTCTTCCTCCGGGTGGAACGCATCACCACCTCCCTCTCAGACTCACTCGTCAACCTCTCCCTCTTCTTCCAGGTGGAACGTATCACCACTTCATCAATCTCGTCATCCCTATCAATCTCATCCCTTCCATACAGGACTCCGAACACTACAGGCTTATAAGGGTGAACTCTGTCATTCCCCTTCTCACACACCCGTCCACTCTCCTTTGGCACCATGCCACTATTTCTCACTAAGGCCACACGCGCCTTACTCTCGTGAGTCAACCTCACTCTACAGTCTCGAGCTATATGCCCTATTTTCTCACATCTGAAGCACATAACCTTCCTAAGCGGTCGGCTCACACCTCGTTCTTCCTTCCACCCATTACTTCGGACTGGACAATCACGTCTCCGGTGTCCTATCTCAAAACACCTGTGGCATGTGATATTCTCTTTCTCTCTCTCTCGAACTCCTCTCTCCTCTCTCTCTCTTTCCGCTCTGCTTCCCATTTCTCCCTTATTTCCCGTCTCTCTCTCTCCACAGCTTCCCTCAACATCTCTTCTCTCCGTATTTCTATCCATTTCGCAAATGACTCCTTCTCCTCCCTGTCTCTTCTCTCTCTCTCTTCCTCTTCAGCTCTCTCTCTCTCTCTCTTTGCTCAGCCCAAAATCTCTCTAACTTCTCGGCCGCTTCCCCGGCTCTCTCTGCAACCTCCTTAGCTCTCACCCCCTCCTGTCTCTCTCTCTCTCATACTTCTCTGCAGCCTCCCTGGCTTTCTCTCTCTCTGCTTCCTCTCTCTCTAACTTCTCAGCCGCTTCCCTGGCTATCTCTGCAACCTCCCCAGCTCTCTCCTCCATCTCTGCATCTTTCTCCCTCTGCTCCGCCTCCCATTTCTCTTTTATTACTGTTCTTCTGAACTTGAACAAAATCTCTCGCAATTCGCCTTCAGTAGCCCCCTCGCTTGCACTCAAACCAAACCCCTCTATCACAAACTTCAAACTTGCCCTTTTCAACAAGCAGATCAACTCAACCGTCGGCAATACTGCAACGTCCACCATTGTAAAATATTCACTAGCCTCACAAACACTAATGAATCAGCAAAAATCCAAACAGCACTAACTGCACGATCTCCAGCAAGCCAAAACAGGGTCACACAGTGCAGCAAAGCATGAGAGCAAAAAGGTGAATCAAACAATGGCAGGTCATGTCACAACACTCGCTCAAGGCACAGGCGCTCCAAACCTGACTGTTAGACATGAATTCAGAATTTTTAACTATTGCATTTCGTTCACAAAATCCCGAGACGATAGACCCCAAATGTGACGTGTTCGTTCTCTACTTAAATTTAATTCATTTCAACTGAATAAATTCTGGCTTGTTACTCTGTCTAGGGGTAAAATCTTTGAGAAACAATTCACGCACCTTCATTCCCTTAACCAAACTATGGATGTAAGATGTGTGGAATTAAGGAAATGGCAACACAGTAGCAATATTTAAATGGTTGTTTAATCAATCACTAGCAATCACCCTGGAAAGGGGAGTCGGCGACAAGCGCCACAAATCATATCAAATGCAAAGTTAGGCAAACAGCAATTAATTATTCATGACAATTCTGGCAAGGAAAAGAAACTGACAGGGAAATAACGTCTGCCATTGAGCCGAATAAAAAACAAAAGTACTTATCTGACCTCTCGACGAAAACGCTGCGCAGTTCTCGCACGGGATTAACCCCCCACGCCTAACGCGTGCTACACTGGGGTAAGACAGGGGGAAGGGGGTAGAGCACACGCGACATTTCAGCCGGTGACTCGGGGGAATTCACCACTTCCATGAAAATATGGCAGTTCATCTTTCTCTCTGATGTGCTGACTCTGGTTGGCAGAGATGGAGGGGACTTGTTCTTCTTTCACCGAGGTCATCTGTAGTGGAGTCGGTTTCCTGCGGGACGGGCCATCTGGACGTCAGGCAGGCAGGAAGGCAGGCAGGCAGGCTGTCCACCACCTTCATTGGGGCCACTGGCACGTGGGCTTTCTTCCGTCAGTTCAGTGGCGGGCTGGGGCTTTTTCTCATTTCCATCTCACTCTCCTCTTCCCATGAACATGGCCACAGCCATGAAAAAAAACCTAACGTGAACAGGGCGCCCGCATCTCCGTGGATTCTGCTCGTATGAAAATAAATGTCAGGACGCCACGAGCATTCGACAACACTGGCTTATATGCACTCTCCTACGTCACACAGTCCACTCGGTCCAATCCTGTCACAGCTCGTCTAACTCCACTTTGATTGATCAGTTCGGCTAGGACAAAGTCATTAGATTGGTCGACGTGATATCCCCAGTGGAGAACACAACTCAGAGCATTTGCAAGTCACTTTCCCTACACAGGGGGTCACTTCTTATTTAACACCGGCTCAGGGCAGGGAAAAGTCACTAAGTGCTACGGCTCAGCAGACGCATGATAATAATAATAATAAGACAGAGGATGGGAAAAACGTTGTCTCGCCACACCTGGGGAGGTAGGCAATTTGATGGAATGGCGAAATTCCAACATGTGCGACGTCATCAATAACGTGACGTCATTTGCGAGGACAGAGAATGAATTTAGATAGATAGATATGTCCTCAGATTTCTTAGGCCGCGAGGCCTTTATCTGATCTTTTGATCAGTACTTATGGCTACTCTCACTTTTTACTACCCTAGTTCTAACGATCTTAAAAGATCGTGCCTATTCTCTATACTTTTCTTCCGGTGGCTTATGAGTGGCAGAGAGTGGTATACGTGGCAACAGCGGGTGGCCAACATCATCACAGTACATGTAGTCTTTGAACATCGTGTCAATTCTGTTTTTGAAACTGTTTAATGATGAACACTGAATTTGAGAACACTGGTAAAGGAGAAAGAATTATATCTGTGTGTCGACTCTCTGTCTCTACATTTCAATTGACGTAACAGCAGAAATTATGGGTAACCTTTTACACAGTTTTAGATCGAAATCGAGTCCTTCGTATGTTGAATGTCTACGTTGAACAAATACTTTTTGTCTGCATTTCTCGTACTGGCACAACTTGGTGACTTAAAGAAGTCGCTCCACTCCACGTCTACGAGATCATTGTACAATTTGTAAGCCTATATTAGGTCACCACGAATTCTTCTTCTCCTCACTCAATAGTACATGTACTACCAAGTTCTGTTCGTGTGGCCTAGTGGCAGTGAATCGATAATAAACTTACCTGAAATAGACCTTGAGTATCCTAAAATGTACAAGACCACTCAAATTTCACGAACTATCATCCATTTTCCTACAATTGTGTAGTACAATCGTTTTTGCGTTTTTAATCGACCCTGATACGACCTATCACGATTTTGTCCTTTCATATCATGGTCGAAACTTCGCTGGCTTCGCGGATCGCTTTTGCCTATCAGACGACAGCTTCGTATACAATCATCACTGCGAGGCAGCGCAAAATTTACCAAAGTCGACCAAAAAACTCGCATTCATACAAATAATGAACCAATTCGAGTTTCTTTCTCAGATTATTCAGACTTTGTCCGATTATTACCACCGTAAGATAGCAGGAATTTCACATCCGGCGTCATCGCTTCTGAATGGCCGGTTTGTGTCCCGTGACGGTGATAGTTTCGTCTGCTACTCGCTCTGACGTTATGGTTCAAGTAGTTTGCTGTTTACTTCGTCCGCTGAACGCTGCCAAGACTAATGCGCGAATGAATGAAGTATGATTTCATAATTTTTCGAAATTATTACAAATTTATATCAAATACATCAGTTCAATTTAATTGAGTCAATTAATCGAGTACATGTCCACCAAGTCAAAAATGTGTTGAGTGGAATGCAAGTCAGAAAAGTTACACTTGCAGTCTAACACCATCAGATTATCTGCAACTTTTCGAAGCAAATCTAGCCTAAAAACCTACCAGTTATGCATCGTGTTAACAGGATTGACTTGTTCTGTTCCACAGTTGGCGGAGAACGTTTCAATTTTGCTGGTTTTTAGCATTACGCGATCGCGCAATTTTTTTCTTCAAATCAGAAATAGCTTTACATTTTTGTCCTGCTGTAACCACCATCAGATGTCCAGCATCGGCATTAACAAAGAATTACAGAAAACCCACAACAACTATTATCTTTTTATCCATAAATAAAGATACTTCATACACAACACTTTCATGAAACACAAACAAACAAATGAAAATATAGATTTTTTTTCACCAGCATTGTCCACTTTAGGGTGGCGAACTTTTGTCTCAGTGTCATATCAATTCTCTAAGTCTAATGGCTCGTGTGGTAGAGCAATGGACTCGTGGTCATGCATGACCAGGTTCGATTCTGCGCTGAAACTTTTTTCTTCTCTTTTTTCGAGAGGTTGTGGGTTCCAACCCGACCTGGTTTATTGTGTTTTTGTTCATGTGTGTTTTTTCCCCATCTTTTCTCGAGAGGTTGCGGGTTCGAACCCGATCTTTTTATTTTTTTTAAAATATGCCAAAACCTGGAGGTTCAGCGCCAGCGGTTTTTATTTGTCTGTCTGTCTGTCTGTCTGTGTGTGTGTCTGTATCGACTCCACGGCTTATATCTCAAAAACTACTGGACGGATTTCCTTGAGATTTTGCACACTAACTGGAAGTTAGGTCCAATTGAATGTATCAAATTTTCAGAATCGAGGCTTGAAGAGAAAGTGGTTTTTTAAGGTCGTATTCTCGAAATTACCGGTCTAAAAATTATTGAAATGACATTTGACGGCAAAGCCAAATTTGACGTCATTAATAGCATGACGTCATTTGCATGTACGATCTGAAATTCAGTCCCACTTAGAAGCTGATATATATATCTCAAAAACTGCCTCACTCAAAGGTCAATTGACGGAATAGCGGACGGAAATGCTTAGTCGAATCGAAATCGAGTCAAACAGAGTTATCTTTTCCGTTTCCGCATGTCTTTCGACGCTGGCAAGAGTAGAAATCTGCAACATTCGGCGGCTTGCAATTTCCTCTCTCTCTCTCTCTCTCTCTCTCTCTCTCTCCCTCTCTCTCTCGCTCTCTCTCTCCCTCCCTCTCTCTCTCTCTCTCTCTCTGTCTCTCTCTCTCTGTCTCTCTCTCTGTCTCTCTCTCTGTCTCCCTCTCTCTCTCTCTCTCTCTCTCTCTCTGTCTCTCTCTCTCTCTCTCTCTCTCTCTCTCTCTCTCTCTCTCTCTCTCTCTCTCTCTCCCACCCTCTTACTCTCATTCTCTCTTCCATTCCTCCCTTTTTCCCAGCTCCCCTCCCCCCTCTCTCTCACTCTCTCTCTCACTCTCTCTCTCTCTGTCTCTCTCTCTGTCTCTGTCTCTCTCTGTCTCTCTCTGTCTCTCTCTCTCTCTCTCTCTCTCTCTCTCTCTCTCTCTTTCTCTCTTACCACATTTGAATATTTTGCCTCAAGGGCTGAATGTAAGTAAGAAAGGCAATACTGCCTAATTCACTACCCTTGTAAAATAAAGTTTGTTCGTTCGTTCTGTCTGTCCTGACTTAAGCGCAACAACTTGGTACTGGTAGTCTGTTGGCTTGGCCTAATGGCAGTGAATCGATAATAAACTTGGCAGAAATAGACCTTAAGTATCCTAAAATGTACAAGACCACTCAAATTTCATGAACTATCATCCATTTTTATACAATTTACAGTGCAAAATATGAAGCGAGGGAGTTTACAGAAAAGAACGTTATAATTCCTTTACAAACACGTAGTAACGTCAGTTGCCAAATGAATGGCTCAGATGGTTAAGCGCTGGACAATTGTAACGTTAGGTCATGCGTGAACGGATTCGAATCCGCGCTGAAACTTTTTTCGAGCCCGACCTGTTTTTTGTGTTTTTGTGTGTGTTTCCCCCCCCCCCCTCTTTTGTCGAGAGATTGCGGGTTTGAACCCAATTTTTTGTGTGTGCCAAAACCTGGAGGTTCAGCGCCAGCGGTTTTTATTCTCGACGGCAGGCAATACAGTGTGCTTGTCTCTAGCCAAACGCAACAAGGCCGAGCTTCTTTTAAAGTTTAATTGCTAACAGTGAAATACGCCTGAGCCTCGTGTATTTCATCATGTGCTTGCAGTACAAAATAAATAAATGTCTTGAAGAAATACTACCGGCGTTTATTGCGTTTTTCATGGTTCTTTTCTTCTCCGCCTCTAGCCCTTTTCCGCCTTTTTTCAGTCCGTTCTACGACTGATGCGAAGATTCCTTGGGGCCCCTGACTTTTACATTCCAGGGCACTAAATCTGGTCGTATCCGCAAGAGCCTCCTGCGTCAATCTGTGACAAGATTACGGCCAATAACTCACTTAGTGTGGACGACCTTTTCGTTCCAAGGTCATTCCTTAGCAGCACAGAATGCGCCATACCCTGGTTATGGTGCCTCAGAGAAAGCCAGTGTGAAAATAGGCCAGTAATGGGCGTTCAAGCGCAACAAGCCCTCCGGTTAACTCAGGTCGCACGTCTTTGTGAATTAGCGTGCCAGATGCCGTTACGTTGTTCCTCGCAGCAATTCTTTCATGCCAAAGAAACCATTTTGTTGTTGTAAAATGAGCTTTTTCGAATGAAACAGTGAAAGCTGCGCTGTGAGAACTGAGAGGTAAACAGGGTTTGACACTGATGAGGTCACATTGCTTTAACCGGATCTTTGTGACGTTTTTCTTACACAATGCAAAAGCATTATCTTTAAATCAATCTTATTTTCAGGAACTTCGCTGAAGTATCTTTAGAACTGATTTTTCTATGTCCCAATGGGAAAGAGTCAAGAATGAATTAGTATCCTATTCTCAGTGCCCAAAAGCTAGTTTCTTCTCCCCCCGCCAAAGTACGGTAAGCAGACATTTCATATGCTCCACTACTTCAGAGCTCGTTGCTTCTAAATATGGGAACAATTTCAGTACATCTTTACCAAGCATTAATCCTCTTTCTGTTTAAAATGTATCACCGATGACATTTATTCAAAACCACTTCTGCACTGAAAGTACCAAATGCAATAATACGTGTTGCTGAATTGCTTCGATTAGATATTCTAGACAAGTGATGATTAACAAAGCTCCGTGTCTTTCTAATGTACTTCAGTCAGTTCATGGTGCATGCGATTAGACTTTTCAATATATTTCGAGAGGACTTGTTTTGTATTGACCACGGTCCAGACGCTTCCAAACCAAGTCAACAGCTCGTCGTTCATGCTAACAACGTCTATAGTGTCTTGCTTTGAGAACAGAGACGCCAATAATATGACGTCAAAGGAAGAAGGTGGGGTAAGAGGTCAGACAGGAATGTCTTGGCATTATGGGACAGAAATGGAGGGCACGAGCTGGGGGAGGGTGAAATGAGCCAAGAAGCTGTTTTGTAATGTGCGAGATAATAGACACCAACTCCGTGCTAGCTTAAAGGCCGCTCTTCACACAGCAAGTTTTGGGGGTGGCACCCATTAGTTTGCTTTTCCACGACGCCCGGCACTCTGGCCGTTTTGCATTTGGACACAACTAGGAGATTTTATGTAGGGCGACAAGAGTTTGTCTTTACCCTGCAGGTACCTCTTTTGGTGATCTGACCAAACTGGCATTAGATCATGCTACATCCCAAAAAGCAACGATAATCACTCACATTCTGCAGAAGTTTTTGCGTCACTAGAAAAGACAAATAGCCAGATTGTGATGATATATGCAAACAAAATAGTTGTTTTCGTAAACAAGAATCAATAGCTTCCCGCTTGAGACAAAGGTACAGTCGACATTAGGGCTTATTCAAACATACCGATTTAAAATCAGCAGATTTTCTGTCAATGCGTTGGATACCTATCTAGTCCTTTGATTTTACTTTTTCAGTACGTTTATGAAGTGGTACCATTCATATTTTTAAAAATTAGCCCAGAAGCGGTAAAGCATGCTTTTCTCCGCGACTTTTAAAGGGAAAATCCACAATCCGTTAAAGTGTGCATAGACCGGTTGGTCCTTGCTTGTCTAGTGGTGGGTGTTGGCCAGCTGATATGATATCTACAATTCCGAACACATGAGATATAATGTCTCAGCAGTGCTAAATGGCTATCTAAATCAGGGGATACATGTGGTTTTGATCGGTAGGGACGTCACCAACTAAGTTTTTTGCCCATGCGGGGTCTGACAGTGTTCTGACAAGTCGAGGACTTGCTGCCTTTACATCCAACAACTCCTGAGCTCAGTAACTCCCTCGCCAGCCCTTGTCTGCGAGCATCTGGCCTCCGTGACCCTCTGAAAGCTAGAATCCCTCACGTAACTCCGACATCATCCTCTACCCTGAAATACTCACACGGTAACCTCTCCTTAGTCTCAACGGCTTTCCTTCCGGCTCAACTGCAAATAACGTCTCCCACTCTTTTGCTCATACAACTCTACTTTCTTTTAATCTCCAGATTCCGTTTTCCCCGGACCTAAACAAAAGTATTTCTTGGAGTCGAATCCGTGTGTCCTTGTCCAACCAATCAGCTTGTACTTTTCTTCTAAATCTGCAACGATTTTCTTTCCCGTACCATGAAAAAGCTAATTTCCAAGGAATTCAAGAAACAGTTTCCCTCTAATTCTCCTCCTTCTTTCTTTCTCAGCGGCATCTTAACCTGAAAGCGCGGCTGGCACTGACTTCATGTACTTCAGTAATAAGCGTTTCTTGATCCCAAAATCCTACTACAGCCCACCTAGATTAATCATTCTTACGAACAAGAACTTCTGAGTTTGGTATTCCCGCGAATCCCCCATTACTCCCACAACCTGACAGCAGCTTTTGTTCATTGTGCGCGGTGCCTGCCTCCCGCTGTCACGGATTTGTTTGCTCTAATAAATTAAACAATTTCTCTGTCTGAAATCAGTAGCAAACGTTCACATAGAAAATTAATATCCCTTCCTGAAAAATAATCCATCTATGTCACATGAAATAATGCCATCCTCTCCAAAATCACAGTAGCAGTCACGTCCTAAGACTTTTCAGAGCTCTCGGAAAAAGATAATTACTTTTCACCATTGATAAGCATCTCGCTTCTAAATCACAATATGTTTTATATCACTTTATAAGAGTTCATTTCATTAATGTTTTAAAGACGACATCAGTAAAAGGAAACATATCAACAAAGGACAATATGAAAAACAACAACACCAAAACTGACTTTTCAAACATCTTCGTCTTCAGGAAAGCGGAAGTTATTACATCCTGAGGCCTGCACGCATTTCGAACCGCATTCATCTTTCTCTTCGCCGTCTGCTTCCTTGTAAAGGAGATCGTTGCTGGTAGCCTTGGTGTGGGCTGCGTAGCATGCGTTAATGACATACCTTATTACGTTTTGTGCGGCGTTTTCCCACCGATTTTTCATGCTCCGTCGTTTTCTCAAGAAAAGTTTATACAGTGGCCGGTGAGCACTGTTGTATACCAAATAAGTACAATGGAAAGTAGATCAAAGTTTTAAAATTGACGGTTTGTGTTCACTTTTTTAATGTGAAAAAACTTTATGTCTACGAATTAGATGTTCAATTTCCTATAGAAAGAATCGAAAAGGTTAATGAGTCCTATGTTCCTAGTTTAAAAAAAATTACTTTACAGTTTCTCATGTATTCAAATAGATTTTCTGTAGTAAATCTATAATTTTGTTCGTATATTGATACATATGTGTACTTAAACCTCTTCCTAGTTTTAAGACACAACAGTTCAACAAACCTCAACGCCTTCGCTGCACATACAGAAAACATTTTGTCTTTAGGTACATTTCCAATACCTCACTCCAAACGTAAGTGATCCTGCTATTGAAGTTTATCGTCTTCCCGCACTGGAGACATGTTTGCATGACATATTACATATGTGTGTAAGGATAAGACAGAGGATCTAGGAAGGCCTAAATCCAAATCATTTCGATAATTTTTAGGCAGACGACAAGAATCAACAGTACTCTAATCGCCAATGCTCTGATGAGGTTGTTTTAAACCCATCCTCAACAAAACCCAAGCGTCCACTTCCACTAAATACGCTGGAATGAATCAGAAGTGTCTGTACACTTAGTTAAATCATGAAAACTACAGGGGCATGCAAAACAGTCTCAGCATGACCTCAGTCTCAATCTTTCTTGCGCCAAGGCCGTTGATCAATCGTCAATTCTCCTCAAAATCCACACCAAGACGGGTCCTTTTGAATATGCAAATGCCTCCATGGCAGCATTGTCTTTAGATGGCACACAATAGACATGGTTTCTTCTGGTACGCTTTTTTCGTGCTTCTTCATCATGTTTCGGTCAGGGTGGCCGAATCGTGATTTTGTCACCCGACTTACAGCTAGCCTTTATTTCCCTAGCCGGTCATTGTCAAGCAATATGATAGGGGGGCTTTTTCCTCTCCCAGATCATCTGAGACGTGCGCTTCGTCAAAAGTAATCAGTCTAAATGGACGAGGATTCTAAAAATGACATTGCCGTCACCGGCATGCTTGTAAATAACCGTGGTTTATCGAGCCGCGGTAAAAAGTGGACGGTGTCATAAACACACCTTCATTCCGCGAGCGCTGCTCACCCGTCGTCCAGCAGGGGCGACTTCCACAAGCAGGAGATCAATAGAGTGAGAGAACGCCCGATGCCGTGGTCCGAATGCTCTCGTCTGCCCATAAAGCGAGTTGGCGTCAAATGACAGCGAAATAACGCACTGCGGTCTACGAGTATCTGGACGGCAGGGCTGACCCGAGATTTCCCTAGGAGGATATACACAGGCAGTAACAGCCTCCCCTTTCAGGCAGGGTCATCGTGACAGAGCCATGCAGTTGGAGTTGAAGTTGGACTCCAGAAAAGAGCCTTGCCCCCCAAAAAAACTGAAAGGCCACCGACAGCGGATTTACCTTTAGCCATCGGAGAACAAAGACTGGTGTGTCTGCAAGAAAATACAAGGCCTCCCCGACATACAGAACCAGATAAATTCTGGATCAAGGGACGCGACCAGTCTCCTGGGGAATCCCTTCGTAAAAAAACAACACCGTAACAGCTCCCGAACAATTTTTGCATTTGCATACTTTATATCCAAGCTGAACATTTCACGTGCGATACGAAAACGGTCTTTGCCGAGATTTTGAATGTCGACTGATGGCCTAAGATAATGAAGTTCAAAAATTACATTTTCATTCGATGATAGAATGCAAACATCTTAATGCCCCAGCAAATTATTGGAAAATCCCACATAACTGATCATTATATCGTTCATGTCGAAACGCCATTGAACTTTTTCGTGGTGTGTTTGACGTGTCCATGACGTACATGAGTCGTAGACATACCACTTTTTAAATGAGTCCTTGTGGCACAGAGACATGAAGTGCAGTGGGGTCTGGTCATGTCATCACGTCATCAAGGCAGGCCTCTGATGTAACCAGAAAATAACAGGCGATGAAGTGGCGACTCTTCACAAGACACAGCGTGGCTCCATTGTGGAGGTGGCCTGACCTGGGCCAGATTTACGGGCACGGCCGGCTCATTGGACCCAGCGTCCGATCTTCATTCCCGGGCTCTGGCAATAACCAACGGACAAAGATACGCATTCCTCAGGGACGACCCAACGCGCACGCCGACTGCGCAGCGCTCATTCCCGCTGCCAAGCCTGCCTGCTAATTTCCTGCTGATAGGCGCGGCAGAGATAGTTTGCAAACTGCCCTGACCACCGAGTTTGATGCGTTGTTCTACCGTAAAGCACAATTTTTCGTTCCCCTGCTTTCCTAGCAGGGGCCATAACTCCTTTCCTAACGGCCACGACCGAACCGCAAAATACGCTGACGTCAATTGTCGCGGGAGCCGGCTCGTTGTTTCTTCTGTCGGAGCCGAGAATGGTTCGCAGGTGTGACGCTTTCCAATCACTAGCTCGGCCATTTTCAGGCAGCGGTAATGTTCGGGCATTAACGAGACCGGTGAAACCTTCAACTGTTACTCTTTTCCCTCGGGCACTTCTAGCAAACAACTGTTTGCTGAAACCAATGGCAGTTTACTGCTGCCTGTTCAGTCGCTAAAGGCACTCACTGCAACCGTGATCCCTCACTAAACGCGCACATTCTTACAGTCGTTCATCTCAGAATTGCCAGCACGCTACTGAAGGCGTGAACATCGTCTACGAGCGGCAACAGAGCGATAATCTCTTGCGAGCAGCGATGGAGTCACTAATCGGCAACACACTGACTCCGCTGTTTCGTAGGCCAGGATTACTGTTAATTCGATCTGAAGTCCCGAAGGACGCGGTGTCTGGCCCGGCCAAGCTCGAAGGAAATCAGCCCGACACCGGAGTCTTCCTCCAGCTTCACCCAGAGTCCCCGACCAGACTCACTCGGGATCCCCCGCCCGCCCGTCCCATCTCGCCTGACACTGCCAGACACACAGCACGTGCCTTCCATGCCGATGCGTCTCCTGTCTCCCCTCTTTACCGTTCATCGACAGTGGTACGCTTCTCGTTAAGCTCAAGAGGTTTCAAAGAGCGTTCTCTATGGTAACTCAGCCCAATGATCGATCTTTCTACATCATACAGTGCTGTGCAACTTTATGTCCGTGTTCAAGATCCTCCTCAGTCTCACTGTTTTCTTTTCTCTGTCGTTGTCTTTCTTTTTTCGTTCTTTTCTCGCTTTCTTTTGTTTCTCTCTTTCGGTCTCCCCTCCTGTCTGGGTGTCTGCCTGCCTGCCTGCCTGCTTGCCTGTCTGTCTGTCTGTCTGTCTGTCTGTCTGTCTGTCTGTCTGTCTGTCTGTCTGTCTGTCTGTCTGTCTGTCTGTTTGTCTCCCCCCCCTCTCTCTCTCTTTCTTTCTCTATCTCTTTCTTTCTTTCTATCTTTCTTTCTTTCTTTCTCTCTCTCTCTCTCATACTTGAAATATGTTGACATGTATTAACACTGTACACTTGAAAAAGGCCGGTGGCCTATTCAATAAATGTATTCGTTCGTTCGTTCGTTCTCTCTCTCTGCGTCCGCTTGTCAGTAAATCAGTCCGTCTGCCTGCCTCAGTGCGTGCGTGTGTGTGTGTGTGTGTGTGTGTGTGTGTGTGTGTGTGTGTGTGTGTGTGTGTGTGTGTGTCCATCTTGAAGAAATATTAATACAAGAGCGAAAGAAAATTGTTTCTAAGGGATTGCGCGCGCGCATGTATGTGTGTGTGGGCGCGCGCTCGCGCGTGTGTGTGCGTGTATGCGTGTGTATGTGTGTGTGTGTGAGTGAGTGAGTGAGAGAGAGAGAGAGATTGACTGACTGATTGACTGACTAACTGACTGATTGATTGATTGATTGATTGATTGATTGATTGATTGATTGATTGATTGATTGATTGATTGATTGATTGATTGATTGATTGATTGATTGATTGATTGATTGATTGATCGATCGATTCATCTTTATTTCGGCCGGCGACCCATCACAATAAAAGCTTACTGTTTAAACAAGTCATAATAATTTTATCGTACTCATATTAATTTAAACGTTCATGTGTATGCATTTACAGCATCCGGTTTTAATTTTCTGACTGATATAAAAGTGACAGTTTCAGCCTTTTGCACATATTCCATAAAATCAAGTAATATTTACATTCTATATCACTCAGCAAGATCTGGAACTACACAGTGTACAAGTTCAGAGAGAGAGAGAGAGAGATAGAGAGAGAGAGAGAGAGAGAGACAGGGAGACAGACAGACAGAAAGAGAGAGAGAGAGACAGGGAGACAGACAGAAAGAGAGAGAGAGAGAGAGAGAGAGAGAGAGAGAGAGAAGGGAGACATTCAGAAAGAGAGAGAGAGAGAGAGAGAGAGAGAGACAGACAGAGACAGAGAGACAGAGACAGAGAGAAAGAAAGAAAGAGAGAGAGAGTGAGAGAGAGATTGAGAGAGAGAGAGAGAGAGAGAGACGTGCGATTACACGATGGACATGGAGTTCTTTGTCATTGAGACACTAGTCTCAAATTTAGAGAGTAATATATGTACATCGCTACATCTCTTAATCGTATGAGCACATGTTCCCTCCATAGGCTTTTTAATACATCTTGAGGGTACAAAACTTATTATATGTCGATTCAGGTATTTCTTTCTTAGTCATTTAGGGGGCAATGTAACAAAACTTATTATATGTCGATTCAGGTATTTCTTTCTTAGTCATTTAGGGGGCAATGTAACAAAACGTGCTCTGCGGTTTCATTTGATTTACAGAATGGATATAATAAATCTGGGCTAGGACGGTTCAAATATTGTATGTTTGTATTTAGATCATTTATCCCAAAACGAAAACGTATAAACACGTCACGGAATTTCTTTATGTTAAGAAGAGACAGATATTCCTCTGTCCCACAATGATCTTTGAAGGTGGAATACCAGTAAAAATGTTCGCTGTTAAAACATTTCGCGTGCCAGTCTTGTAAATGACAATCTTTTAACATCTGTTTTAACTTTGTAAGGAAATTTGTCTCGTTCTGAACTCCTCCACTGAGCCACACAAATCCAAAACCAAGTCTGCACAAAGAGTTTTCTACTGTATCTACCCAATTCTTGTTAGGTGCAATTTTGGAAATAGTCAACATGATATAGGCGTGTTTGGGGAGTCTCATAGAAGGCATCTTAGGCAATTTTAGACAATATTGTATGGTTTTAACGTTGCTAGAGGATATCTTCCCAAATCTCCGTAAACCATTGATTTTAAGTCCGCGTGTCTAGTCCCAGAATTTTTCGGCACGCAAAGGTATGCACCTTCTCAATGTTATTCGTACAGCTCAGGCCCTAGATTTCTCAGTCATACAGCAAGGTGGGCAGTACCTGTGAATCTAACATTTTTTAAACCCACTCGTGTCTAAGGTGTGTAGTCTCCACATCGTCTTCAAAATATGGACAGCGTTTTGCTTTCCTTTTGAGGCAAAGTTCTCAGTGCATATACTCGCAGATAATAGGGTAGTGAAGGTAAGGCCTAGGTATTTGTAATGATTCCCTACGTCAAGTCGCGTGTTGTCCAGGTACCACTTCTCACCGTATGCTAAGTGGCCGCCATTTCGAAATACCATGACTTTAATTTTTTTCAATATTCACCTTTAGACCCAGTGATTTAGATACATTATTTAGATTGTTCAGCTGGTTTTCTAAGCCAGATGGCGTCGTTGAAAGAAGAACAACGTCATTCGCAAACATGAGGAAAAACAGTTCTGCCGATCCTGGCAGGAGTTGAACACCATGTTTTCCAAGTCTGCGGGCGTAGTCGGCCAAGAAATGCATGTATAGGGTAAAAATTATCGGACTCTCAAAGACCCCTGCTTTACTCCAACGGGTTGCCTTGGGCAAAGGCTGTTATTATTTGTTGACTCCAGCCAAAAACCAAGGCTACAACAAAATGTTGTTATGTTGTACTGTTATGTGGGGATTATCTTCAGCCGTGGTAAGCTCCTAAGATAACAACTGGCATTCTCTGGAGACAGAGATCAAATCCCCTGAAGACGGAGTGTGGCTGCCTATATGGCGGGGTGTTCAAAAACAGTCACACACGCAATCATCTCACCCACTTGGGTGATCCTGGGAGTGTTTAGCCCAGGTACGCAACAACAA
The DNA here is from genome assembly GCA_034096865.1 of Theodoxus fluviatilis. Classification (NCBI taxonomy): domain Eukaryota; kingdom Metazoa; phylum Mollusca; class Gastropoda; order Cycloneritida; family Neritidae; genus Theodoxus; species Theodoxus fluviatilis. Next base: position 11,253 of record JAWQFJ010026884.1, on the reverse strand, counting down.
CAACAACAACTCCAACGGGGCAGCTGAAGAAGTCCGAAACACTGTGGTTCCATCTAACGCACAATTCGACCTGTGAGTATATGGCTTTCAGCATCCTACTGAATTTCCTTGAAAGGCGTATGAATTCAAGGACGCTCCGAAGTGTGTCACGATTGACAGTCAAAAGCCTTCTCGTAATCGACGAAGGCTATGTAGAGTTTTCCACATCTTTCCCCGTAGATGTGCTTGAGGACCTTGGCATGCAGAGTATAAATATGATCAACTGTCGAGTACTCTGCCCTGAATCCTGCCTGTTCATGGCAGATTATGTTATGGTCCTCTGCACAAAGGCGCAACCGGTGTCATATAATATTTCGGAACCATGATAAATCGGAACCGGTTCCCAAATATCCTAGGATATTTCGGAACCTTTCCCATTCACCCCGCACCTGGCGGCAGGATATTTGGGAACCACCAGAATATTTCGGAACCATCTTCTAAACGCTTTCATATGATTTCTGAGTTTCTAGACGCTTTCAAATCAGAGTTTACTCTTTGTACACTTTTCATTTGTAATGCATAAACAAAGAGATAAACAGGTAGGTGAAAAGAGATTTATTGCGCAACCTCATCAAAGTATGAGAAACTCATCAAAATCTGTTTAGAAAAAATCATAAAGTACAAAATTCATGTGGGCTAATTCATTCAAAGTAGGCTGGCTTTCATGAGTTTGTGCAAAGTAAACAAGTAAAAACAAGTACAAAAGTAAACGCGTTCATCTCGTTTATCTGAATCCAACCACTGGTGCATAGTGGCACCTGATGCTGTTGTCCAGATAAAGTGCGCGCGGTGTAGGCTGGTCCTTGATGAACTTGTATGGTTTGTGCTGGTCCACTGGTTTATTCGACTCTGCAGCGGCCTTCTGTGGGGCTTTTTGTTCCTCCACCATTGCAGGAGACACATAGGGGGTTTTTCCCCAGGAGAGTTTGTCCTGGTCGGGTGAAGTGCCTTGCCCAAATGTGTAGGTGTAAATATCCATCTGCAGAATCTGGGCAGCCGTGAATATTTCAACTTCTGTGCTCCACACTGAAGACTGTAGCATATTCGTGCGCAGAATGTACTTACAGACGGGCTTCTGCCCAATGAATTGCTGGATCACTGAACCTGGACCTGCCTTGGCAATCGCTTCTGTAATGAAAGCTCTGACCATCAGGTGGTCCTCTTCGTCACCAGATATCAGGTGGGCCAAGCACGGAAGTTCCCATCCTTTTGCACCTTCCTGGTGACCAGAGTTTCAGTAATCTTGTGCCCATTCACCTTCCAGCAGTACTTGACCTTCTGGGCGCTCAGGCTTCCCATTCTTTCACAGAGGACTCTCCTCTCAGCAATGGTCGTGCAGGGGTTGAATGAGTACTCAGTAGACTCTGTGCAGCCAATCACAATGCTCACGTTCACATCCTCCTCGTCATCAAGCTCCATACGTCCAGGTGAGGGGATCACTTCACTACCGCCAGATCCTTCCCACTCTTCTTGAACATCAACATCTGGGTCTGGGTAGCCTGTTTGTCAAAGTCATTAGAGGAATCATCGTGAGAAGGTACATACTCTGAATCTCCTGTGTCCTTCTGGTCGCTTGAAGAAGTAGACTGTGTAGAAGATGTTGTTATTGAAACACTGGTCTTCTGTTCGCTGGAATCACTGGCTACAGGCTGGCTTGGCACATAAATTTCCACTTCTTTGCCTTGATTACACTGTTCCCAGATATGATCTGGGATATCAAGAACAATAATCCCGTCATCTAGCCCTTCTCGCTCCATTTTACAGAATCTTGATCTCCGTCTAGAAGGTTTGATGTACGCTGACGCGCTATTGCGCCACAAAGCGTGAAACTAGCCTTAGTGAAGATTTGTTTGCCACAGGGGTGGGAAAACTCACTCGCTGGAGTACAGTGAATTGTAACTCGGTGAATTTTGACATGGAATGATGCAGACAGAATATTAGTGAAGCCATTTGGGCCTTCTGTGCGTGAATGCATCATAAACAAATATATAAGCAGGTAGGTGAGAAGAGATTTATTGCACAACCTCATCAAAGTGTGATAAACTCATCAAAATCTGTTTAGATAAAGTCGTAAAGTCACACATTTATGTGTGCTAATGACCTTCTAGACGGTTCTGAAATATCTAAGTGGTTCCCAAATATCCTGCCACTTGAGTCTGGATTAATCGGAATAGTTCCCCAAAATCCTGCTACCAGGGCCAGGATAAATCGGAATGGTTCCCATTTGTCCGGTTCCGAAATATCCTGTGACGCCGGGGTTTCTTCCTACATTTCCCCCAAGCAAAATTAGTCCAGAAAACTCATGCAACGTCGTTGCCGGGCAAGCAGTTTTGCAGGTGCACATAATCCAAAGTGCAGCGCATAAGACAGTCAGAAGCAAACCGGCGCGCGCCCTACTTCTTGAGAGTCTAAATCGCCGTGCTACTGAGCACAGGTCACGAGGGGATCTTCGTTTCATACTACTGCCATTCGTACGGGCAAAGTGTGCGCCAGTGCGCTGACGGTAAGTCTCCAGTGAATCAACCATGGTCAAAGCTAGTTAACACAGTTTAGCCAGAATATTTTCCAGTAAAGGAAAACAGTGAAATATTATAAAACAAAAACACAAATTAAAACATAATTTCCTAGACATTCAGTCACTTGTGACTATCAAGGGGTGCAACACTGTCTCGTCCATGGGTGCGTTGTTCGGGTCACAACTTTCCACGGCCAGTCAATTCAGAAGTAAACACTGCCTCTCAGCGTTCTGTGCATGCAATATTGTGATCAACACTTATTTGCAAGCGTCACAATATATATATATATAATCAATCAAATTGTTCAGTTGTGTCTTTTGCATTGCACACTTATCTAGCAGTCGATTATTAGTTACAGTAGTACCATCCAGTGTTCAACCTTTCACTGCTCAACGTGAGCGCGGTTCGGGAACAATCCTAATGCACAAATCGCGAATTCATCACAATTTAACGTTTCTAATAAAGACGTTATGGGTTTCACTCAACTTACATTTGTACAGTTAGAACCTTGTCCATGAAAGCAGGAAAGCAGCCACAAATCCAACTCGTTCAGCACTACGGCGTCGACAATCCTACTAGCGGGAGCAACGCGCGACACGTCCGCAATACTCGGCTGCCGGGGAACATGAGAGAGAGAGAGAGAGAGAGAGAGAGAGAGAGAGAGAGAGAGAGAGAGAGAGAGAGAGAGAGAGAGAGAGAGAGAGAGAACTTGAACTTGAACTTGAACTTTATTGTCAAGGCCCTCGGCCCATTGCCAATACAGGAGTTTACCATAAAACACAAGTAAACATCGCCAGTTTAGTCACAGAGCGGGTCAAACCGTTACCGGGACCATACATCTGTCCCCTATTCTGAGGATACGCATTTCAAGAGCATAATACAGTAGTCGCCGCTTATTAAATACACATTGGGACCGAACAAAAGTGTTTTTAATAAGCGTCGTTTTTATTAACCGGCACTTCCCGCTTCACCAATCCGTTGCGTGTCTTCCACATGTTAAACCACCCATCTGTAGCTTTGAATTCGGAGCGACCAAGCTGGGAAGCAATCTGTTCCGCCTTCTGACACAGGATTGGGCCGTTTACAGGTGTGTTGCGCGCTTGGATAGAGTCGAACCACCGCTTTAAGCCATCTTCTGTCTCTTTATCCTTCCCGCAGCGCCGACGCTTCCTTTGGCCTTGACTGGAGCTTGACTGGAGCCCTCTGCGATGTCAGCCCTAAGTTCATCTTCTTTTTTCAGTGTCTGGCACAGAAATGATGCCGACACACCCAAAATGTCAGCACCCTCCCTCAAACTTTTAGAATTTAGCTCTCGGTAGCGATCAAGCAATTAAGTCCACTTTGTCTTTGGGTGTCATTTCTGTTCTTTTTCTTTTCTTTGGAGCTGAAGTTAAAGCCATTTTCTGATTCACTGCTTATCCAGCGAGACTAGACAGTGTTGAATTGACATCTGACGGTTTGCTGACAAGGGTGTAATCACTGTTCACACAAACGCTGAAGCGTCTTTAGTTGTCATCTAACGGTTTGCTGACAAGAATTCACAACCAGAGATCAACTCTGACCCTCCGAACAGCGAGAAAAAGAACAAAAAGTGTTTTTATTAAACGGCGCCTGTACTTAATAACCGGCGGAATTTGACATAGGTTATATAGTGGTAAATCCGGACCGGACCAACTGTAAAAAAAACACGGCTTTTTTATTAACCGCGTGTTTTATAAGCGGCGACTACTGTATATGTACATACGGCCCATTGCCAATACAGGAGTTTACCATAAAACACAAGTAAACATCGCCAGTTTAGTCACAGAGCGGGTCAAACCGTTACCGGGACCATACATCTGTCCCCTATTCTGAGGATACGCATTTCAAGAGCATAATACAGTAGTCGCCGCTTATTAAATACACATTGGGACCGAACAAAAGTGTTTTTAATAAGCGTCGTTTTTATTAACCGGCACTTCCCGCTTCACCAATCCGTTGCGTGTCTTCCACATGTTAAACCACCCATCTGTAGCTTTGAATTCGGAGCGACCAAGCTGGGAAGCAATCTGTTCCGCCTTCTGACACAGGATTGGGCCGTTTACAGGTGTGTTGCGCGCTTGGATAGAGTCGAACCACCGCTTTAAGCCATCTTCTGTCTCTTTATCCTTCCCGCAGCGCCGACGCTTCCTTTGGCCTTGACTGGAGCCCTCTGCGATGTCAGCCCTAAGTTCATCTTCTTTTTTCAGTGTCTGGCACAGAAATGATGCCGACACACCCAAAATGTCAGCACCCTCCCTCAAACTTTTAGAATTTAGCTCTCGGCAGCGATCAAGCAAATCCACTTTGTCTTTGGGTGTCATTTCTGTTCTTTTTCTTTTCTTTGGAGCTGAAGTTAAAGCCATTTTCTGATTCACTGCTTATCCAGCGAGACTAGACAGTGTTGAATTGACATCTGACGGTTTGCTGACAAGGGTGTAATCACTGTTCACACAAACGCTGAAGCGTCTTTAGTTGTCATCTAACGGTTTGCTGACAAGAATTCACAACCAGAGATCGACTCTGACCCTCCGAACAGCGAGAAAAAAGAAAAGAAAGTGTTTTTATTAAACGGCGCCTGTATTTAATAACCGGCGGAATTTTACATAGGTTATATAGTGGTAAATCCGGACCGGACCAACTGTAAGTAAAAAAACGGCTGTTTTTATTAACCGCGTGTTTTATAAGCGGCGACTACTGTATATGTACATAGCCAAAGATCTTATTTTTCTCGTGTCAGACTCTCGCATTATTTCCGTACTCATGGATCCAGTATATCTATTAGGTAACATATGTCTTAGGTATTTCGAGCGCAGTTCATTGTAAGCAGTGCATCTACAAAGAAAATGTTCTTCATTCTCTCTATCTCCACAGAATGGACATCCGAGATCAGTCTCGTCTGCATATCTTCTATTTATCTTCAGGTCGTTGATGCTAAACCTGAATCGTATCAAAACATCACGGAATTTCTTTATGTTAATTATGTTCAGGTATTTTTCCAATCCTAGGCTACGCTTGAAGGATGAATACCGCACGAATCTATCACTTCTTATATTTGTGCTGTTCCATTTTTGTAGGTAGCAATCAATCAGTCTTTGCTTAAAAGTACGCAGGAATAGTTTTCCATTTCCAACCCCTCCACTGATCCACACAAATCCAAAACCGTGTTTAAAGAGGCAAACTTTGACTTGGTTAGACCAGTTTCGTTCCTCCGTGATGGACGACTTCAGCAGCATCAAATATGCTTGTTTCGGAAGTCTGTCTTCTTGCATGCTACCAAGCTTGAGCCAGTACTTAATAGCTCGAACACAGCTACTGATGTATAAGGGAAATCTTCCTAGATCTCCGTATATAGTGTGATTTGGTGACCTAGAGTCGAGTCCGAGAAACCTTTTGTACGCGAAAGTGTGGACCCTTTCTATGTTCCTGTGTTCATGAAGACCCCATATTTCTGCCCCATACAAGAGTGAAGGTTGTACCTGTGCGTCACACAGCCTAGTAAAGACAGTTGTATCGGTACTCCGAACATGCCATAGCGCTTTCAGCACATGCACGCTTTTCATTTTACCTCTGACTGCTATATCGTCTTGCGTAGCTCCAAAGGACAATTTGGTCGTGAGTACATAACCGAGGTACTTATACTGGTTAACTACCTCAAGTTTAGTATTATCCAGGAACCATCTTTCTCCAGCAGCCAAATGTCCTCCTTTTCTGAACACCATAACTTTTGTTTTTTCTTTGTTTATCGTCAGACCTAAAGACTTGGATACGTGTGCCAGGTTGTTAATTTGGTTTTGAAGACCCACTGGTGAAGTTGCCAGCAGTACGACATCGTCGGCGAATAGCAAAAGGAATATTTCGGCCATGCCTGACATTAGTTGTACACCGTGTTTACCATTTGCTCTCACATAGTCTGCCACCGTATCAATGTACAGAGAAAATAAGGACGGGCTCCTTGTTTCAGTCCGACTGGACAATCGAAAACATCCGATATCACGTGATGCCACCGCACGCATGCTTGGACTTTACTGTACATGGCCTTTAACATTAATATGAATTTTGTTGAGAGACCTGCACCTTTACGGACTTTCCACAGTTGTGGACGATTCACAGAGTCGAAGGCTTTACTATAATCAACGAAAGCAACGTACAGTTTTCCTCACCTATCTCCGTACACATGCCTAAGTATCATACAGTAAAGTTGTGAAGATGTGGTCGACTGTTGAGTGCTGGGTTCGAAACCCAGCCTGCTCCAAACATATTTTGTTTTCAACTGTCATCCATGTTCGCAGGCGTCTTGTTAAGATTGCTGTGAACATCTTACACATTGCGTTCAATAAGGATATGCCTCTATAATTATCAGTGTTCAGGATATCACCCTTTTTATGTATTGGGATAATTACAGATCGTGACCAGGATTGCGGAAAATAATGAAGGTCATACATGGCATTAAACAATTTAGTCAGAAATGAAATTAATTTTTCTCCTGCTGCTTTGAGGCAGCCCCCAGGTATCCCATCAAGCCCTGGAGCTTTGGATGGTCTTATGTTTTTAAGGGCACATCTGACCTCATCCTGACTTATTTGGGCATCAAGTTCATCATGGTACACTGCGTATTCATCAACAGAGACATCATATTGGACATTACCATCACTCTGAAAGACTTTTTTGAAATGTGTTGCCCATGTTTCTAAGTCAATGTCGGGCTGAGGAGCTGAGTGCCTGGTGGACTTCTTGATCAGAGACCAAAAGGAATGAGAATCTCTACAACTGTTCAAAAGCGTATTGCGCGCTTCAGCATAGTAGTTCTTTTTCTTTTCCTTAATGAGGCTTTTATATTGCCGCCGTAAGAATAGGTAATTTTCCCTTTTTTTAACTGACTTTTGTCTCCTATATTGTTTGAGAGCATTTCGAGTATCTAGTTTTTGTTTGTTACATTCTTGGTCGAACCAAGTGGCGCGCGGCGTTCTAGAAGCCTTGCCTCGAACTTTAATCTCTATTCTCATGCTTTCCCCACATTCTACTAATGCTTGCGTGAGAGTTAGTAATGCTGTATCTATTGAAGTGTTCATTTCTGTTGTTGCTCTAAGGAGCTTTTCGTCGAATTCTTGTGAGTGGATCTGGGTGAGGAATAATTCCTCTTTTCCCGGATCCCAAGCCAATTTAGAGCACGTTTTTGTTGTCAGAGAATTATTTAGTGGCAATTGCTTTGGACCAAATAGAAATTCTAGAGGCATATGGTTAGATTCGATACGGGCGGCAACATTTAAATCCACGGAATAAGGTACATGGTCAGCAACTAAAAGACCATAATCTATCACACTATTTCCATGAGGTGATATGTATGTATGCCGCCCTAATCTGTCTCCATCTGTGCTTCCATTCAAAACCACGATATGGTGCACTTTACATAGGTTCCTTAAGATTTGCCCAAAGCTATTGATTTTGACATCTTCGGACCTCCTAATCCTGAAGGAAGTGCATGGACATGATGAGCAAGGCAAACCTACGTCGATGTCTTCAGTATCCTCATCAGCTTCACGGTGGGTATCCCAATCGGCTATTCTGGCATTTAAGTCTCCACAAATCAAAATTACCGACTGAGGATACATTTCTTGGAATTTCAAAAGCAGATCTTCTATAAGTATTAGATTGCATGAAGTTTCTCTGTTAGTATAATAGGGAGAGTCTACAGGTGGGATGTAGGCACATATTATGATCGTATCACTGAAGATGGTTTGGCAGATTCTGAAGGCTAGGATGTTATCACAGTTTGTCTCTAGGCTAGTTGTATAAGCTGCTACCGATCTCTTGCATAACACGACCACTCCTCCTGAATTTCTACCATGTGAACTGAGTTTGATTCCTGGGGAATGCAGTACCTTGTAATCATCAAGAAAAATACTAAAGTCAAAACTTTTGGAAGTGAAGGTCTCCAAAATACAACAAATATCAAAGCGATCTAAGTAGTCAAGGAACCCCGGCTCAGAGAGTTTAGAAGATAAGCCCTCTATATTCCAACACATCAGTGTCACATTGTCAAGTGATCTCAGGCTATTGTCTTCATGCGTAACAGCAACCTCTCGCAATGGGCACGGGCCACAACATCAGAGCTGCTCTCGAGAGACGGTAGCATGTCGGAGTCGACCATGCCAGGCAGACGACGGGTTGGCTGTATCGGTCTTCACAGGCACGCCAGGGCTGTCTGTGGGTCTTTTCCTGCCATCACCACTGCCTACTTCGGTGCCTTCCAAGTTCCCTGGCCGGTTAGGCTGGCTTTGTAGCCAGTCCAGCACCGTTTGCTGTTTCTTTCCTTGAACAGCAGCTTCTTTGTTGGTTGCTTCCACTTCAACCACAGTCTCCACGTTGACACTTGGCTGCGCGGCATCGAGAAAAAGCTCCGGGTGGTCAGAATCTTCAGACTGGCCTGTACACACAGCATCCTCGCGGCAAGCGTCTGGAAGACCGTTTGCTGCTGCCGCCAGCGGTGTCGTCGTCTCCGAGCCCTCGAACACGTCGCTCAGTTCCTCCGACGCCGAACTCTGGGCCTTGAGGATGTTGGCACCCTCCTTAGATGGTGATCCAGTCCGAGATGACAGCACCCTCCTTATAGCCTTCCATCTCCGTTCTGATTCGGTGCTATGTCGGGAAGGTTCTCTTCGACCCCTGCCCCCCCAAGAAACATTCCATCCACACACCCCGGTGTCCTGCGGGACTGGAGGTTCATCTGGGCGTCGCCAACTTGAGAGTGCAGGAGCGCATGGATCATCGCAGGCTTGGGAGATCGTCTGCTGGTTCTGGCCGCGTGGATCGTGGTCTGGGTAGCGCCATGATGATTTCGTTAGCGTGTTAGGTCTCGAACGCTGGTCGCTGTCATACACCGGTGGTCGCTCATGTCCTGGGAGAGTGTGGCTTTCAGCGTGAGAACGGGATTCCATCGTTGTCTGCTGGTCGGTCCGGTGACCCCTTCTTCCTCGTTTTCCTCGTCCCTGTCCTCTGCCCGACTGTGGTGTGTCAAACTCTCTGGTGACTTGCCTTTTATCTATAAACCACAGCTTGTTATTCTTGTAGTAGGCTTCGTGTCCTTGTTCCCTTAGGTCGTTCAGGGTTCGGATCTGCCTACTTGTGAGCTCGTTCGTGATTCTTACACCTCGGAATGTGAGAGCGTCCCGGCCAAATCTGAGCAGGTACAGTTTGTCGAGGAATGTCGACATCTCGACGATCACTGGACGCGGACCGTTCCTGTAGTTTCCTGTGCGCGGTCCCAGACGCTGCACCCTGATGATGTCCCTCTCAGTCAAGTTCATCCCAGGGAGAATCTCTCTGAAGAGCTGTAGCACCGACTGATGGCAAGTCCAGTAGGACTCGTGCTCCTGCTCAAGTAGACCTAGAAGTTTGACGTTGTTTCTGTTTAACATTCCTTCAATCTTGTCTGCTTGATCCTCTTGCATCCTGATTTTGTTCTCAACCTCGGAGATGAAACAGTTAATTTCTTCATTCAGAGATTGTATGTCACTGTGAATGACAGTGTCACTCTATATCGTTCGCATGTGTTCGCGTTCACACAAGTCGACGATTTCAGCGAGCACATCTTCCTGTTTCTTCAGTTCCACCTGTAGCTGCTCGATTCTGCAACCCATCTTGGCTTCTAGGTCACTGAATCTTTGCTCCCAGGTGTCGATTCGTGGATCTCTTTCTCTGTGCTCTTCAGCATGGTCATCGAAATATGGAACAGGGAAAGTTGTTTCTGTTTGCACAGATACGGTTGGCCCCGGGTTGGCATGTATGTCGCCCCCTAGAAGGATGAGAGTCGACAAGTCATGCAAGTTACCCAACGACGACCGTGGTTGGGAAATGCACGCGGCCGTGAGAGCAGCAAACAAGGCTATGGCAAGTAAGGCTGCCCTAGCCTGAGAGCAGTTCAGCCGCAGACTCGATTGGCCCATGGTTCAGGAGTGCATTCACCGTCCCAGTTCTGCAGTGAAATTTCGTGCGCGGCGGTAATATTGGTGAGGACACGTCTTGCACGAAACGCGTGCACGCCAATGCGCTGACGATACGTGCACAAGTCATCTCCCATTTCGAATTTCGCTGTTTCCAACTAAAAAAGAGATCAGTTGTATGCTATATCACGTCACTGGTATATATGCATAGCGGACACGTACCCAGTAAATTTCATCAGACACGGAAGCCTCACTGCGCGAGCATAGCGACAGGAAACAGTCCCGGTGTCAAATCAGCAGAAAAGAACGAAAAAGCAAAAGAAAGGGGCTCAATAAGTTCAATTCACATTCCTGCATGTCAAATTCCACACGTTTCACGCAAATGGAACCTGCAGCATGCCGTTCAGATAACTTGCGGTGTCTATACCGAGAACACTTCCACAATCTACACGGTTGATTGCGAGCAGAGGTACTCGTTCAACAAGTCAGTCCATCCAACAAAGTCAAAGTAACGTTCAAGTCGGGGTAGCTGGTAAGATCAACTTACACGTCCAATTAGTCCAGCAATTTCCAGCAAAGGAGTCTGAAGGCGCCGCACCCATAGATCACAGCGACGAATGAGCGGAGCTCACGCCATCACGTCCGACTAAGACAAAAGTACTCGCAAGACTGAGAGAGAGAGAGAGAGAGAGAGAGAGAGAGACAGACAGACAGACAAAGAGACAGTCAGATAGATA
>JAWQFJ010026883.1:47500-76986 GCA_034096865.1 Theodoxus fluviatilis | reverse complement strand
AACCCATCTTTTCTTGTCCCTTTTCCATTGGTAGCTGTGCAGCTAGTCAGCCGATGTACCAATTCAAAATAGCCATCGCAAATACAAACATTGTTTTGCATTTAAAAACAGTGCCTAATTTTAAAGCCAGCTTTCTCAAATCGTCATAAGCAGTGGGTACCAGTATGCAGTAGCTCATATCTTAACTTTGTCACTATTCTCTTTTTTGCGAAGGCTTTTCTGCATGTTTGTGAAGGAGAAATGTTTCCAATTTTCAACCATACCTATACAGTTATAGTTCAGAATTTTCAAAAGTTATTCCGTTTCATTTTGTTTTGGGAAGGTCACATTATTCATTTCCACTTAAAACAGAAGGGCAAAGCCCATACGACTCACAATGCTTGACCTTGACCTTTACATGAACTTGACCTTCAGGTGACCTTCAAGGTCAAGGTCAAACAACTAAACCTACCAATGACATCATACACTAAAGAAATGCTTTACACATTTTTCCTACCAAAATACTGTGACCTTGACCCAAGGTCAAGGTCATCCAAGGTCATGCAACACAAAGCTGTTAATTCAAGACATAGGAAGCACAATGGTGCTTATTGGCACTTTCTACCATGAGATATGGTCACTTTTAGTGGTTCACTACCCCATTTTGGTCACATTTCATAAGGGTCAAAGTGACCTTGACCTTGATGATATGTGAACCAAATGTGTCTCATGATGAAAGTATAACATGTGCCCCACATAATTATTAAGTTTGAAACAGTTATCTTCCATAGTTCAGGGTCAAGGTCACTTCAAAATATGTATACAATCCAACTTTGAAGAGCTCCTGTGACCTTGACCTTGAAGCAAGGTCAGTCAAACTGGTATCAAAAGATAGGGCTTACTTTGTCCTATATACCATGTATAGGTGAGGTATCCAATCTCAAAAACGTGAGAGAACATTGAGAAAATGTGAATAATGGCTGTTTTTGAGACAACATTTACGGCTCCTGCGACCTGACCTTAAAGCAAGGTCAAGTCACTATGTACGTTTTTTGAGGCCTTGTCATCATACACCATCATGCCAAATTGGGTGTTGATAGACTTAATAGTCTCCGAGAAAAATCCAACGTTAAAGTTTTAAACGGACGCCCGGACGCCCGGACGCCCGGACGCCCGGACGGACGAAACGGGTGAGTACATAGACTCACTTTTGCTACGCATGTGAGTCAAAAAGAAGTGGTGATTAAGTTGCAGATATTTATCATCATCATCACTGAGCCATTCAGCTGCAAGCAATGACTTTTATTTTCCTTCCACAGATATTGACATAATTTCCTGAAGAGAGAAATGATAAATGCCAGTAAAGACTTCTTCAGTTTGCATGAAGAAACTGCACGGGAAACTGTACAAAAGAAGTTCAGATGTTGGAGAGATGGTGGCTGTACCAAGTTTCTTGTGCAAATGTACATATCAAATTGACTCACTGGTATACTCACAACAGAAAAAACAAGTGTCCCACACTTCATAAACAATATGTTTTATTTTTGCAAAAATGACGACTGTTCTCCGATGTTCCTAGTTTGCAACAGAGTTCCTTGTTCCTGTCCTTACACAAATGCAAAATAAAAAAAGGACATGTGGAACAAATAAAGCAAATTTGCAATCCAGGTTGTGCCTGGTGATAAATATTAGTTACGCAAGCTTCATACATATATTGAAGTGGATTTTTCCATTCTTGGATGTAATATTTGTGACACGGACAAATGTACATGTATAGTCATTGGCTCTACGTATGGAGAGAGAAAGAGAGAGAGAGAGAGAGAGAGAGAGAGAGAGAAGAAAGTAGTACAAGAGAAAAACACCCAGAAACACTTTGAATAAAGCTGATGTTTCATTTTTCTGTGAAGATTGGACTTAAAAAGATGAATACAATGAAGGAACAAAGTGAAAATAAATACTCTGCCTTGAAAGATGAAATGTTAAAAAACAAACAAAATTTATACTCTAGATTTTTTCTCAAATTTATAATTTTTCGCAGTCGTAGAAAATATGTAAGGAGTGAAAAGTCACATGGGAACAAATGGAAGGCATACCCGAAAAAGTTTCCGGAAAAGTTTTTTTGAGTAAAGATTATGGCAATGTGTAGTGTACATGCCTGTGGCAATAATACATGCGATAAAACTATCTAGAATGTTTCGTGTTGAGTCAGTCTCGGTAGCGCCTTAACTTTCAACAATTACTGTAAAAACACTGACAGCTCGTTCTGTAACTCCAGCCAGGTCTGCAGTTGTCACTCGAAGTAGACTGCATAGACTGTGGCCACTGCGAAGATATCCTTGGCGCTCTCAAAGGTCACACTGGCAAAAGTGTCTCGGTCCTCGTCCCAAACACAGCGGCTGGCTACTCGTAGTCCCTGGTCCTGCTTCTGCCCCACCGTAATGTGGACGACATAGCGGTAGCTGAAAAAGGATGGGACAGATTGTGAAAGCCATGACAATCTGCTTTCACTTACGCCTATAGAAAAGAGCACTAAGCTGACGGAAATGCGTTGGGGAATTTTGCACAGAGCGCTTGACTTGATGACATGGAGCTCGGGTCAGCAGCGAACGTCCGAGTGCGCTCATCACTAAGTCATTGAGATTCATGACAAATTCTGTCTTCTTTGCCAGCTTTTAGACGTCACAATAATTCAACATTAACGTTAAATTCGACTTTATGTCCATTTTGCAACTCGAATGGAAACGAAGAACGTTCTATATTAGTATTACATTGCTCTAAATTTAATGATATGAGAAAGAGATATTTCCATTGAGACATGAAAAGTTCTGTGCCATCAGGATGTACGGATTAAAAAAAACCTAATGGCGGAATCAGATCCAATAAAGGTGGGAGAATGATCAATTTATGTTCACTACTCTCTGAATTTCAGAGAGAGGTTACAGGATTAACGCCCGAACGACAAATAACCTGAAGTTCATCTTGCCATGGGATAACGTCGTAGTTGTATTCTTTATGTGTTTCATGTGCGTGACAGGCACTGACCGGTTCACTACAATGTCTGAGTGTCAAGTCACTCTCTCAAAGCATCTCATTCCTCCGTAACGGCATTGTTATCCCCACTCACCGTGGGTAGTTGAGGGCTTTCATGCGATACTTGATTTCATCAGTCATGGTTGTCGTCAACTTGGTCTGGTTTCGGGGATTATAAGACCTCTCTAGAAAAACATCAAAGTAGCTGCTGTTATGTATGAAGTACACGTGTGTGTGTATGTGTGTGTGTGTGTGGTGTGTTTGTGTTTGCAAGACACAGTGCATAGTGTTATGTGTTACAGGCATACGTGTGATTGAATGTGAAGTACATACTGATCGTATGTTGATAAATTCAAGACCCGAAGGTGCGAGTCGAAATACAAGGGAACGCAGTAAGGTTTATCCCATCCGACATTTCTTTTCAAAGATGAGGCCGCTTGTCAAGGATGCTGCTCTGCAAGATGCTCTGCTTGTGTCTCCGCCCGCTCTGAAGCTGCTCAGTCAACCACAGCTGCCAGGGAGGAACTCTGCTTTTTCGTCCTAATGTTGATGCCGACTCCTGCACGCTTAGAGCGAATACTTAAAACAAGACAGAAAACGCCTTTTGGACTGCACTTGCTGGCATGTCATAGTCCTGGAAAACATCTTACCATTGAAGTGCTTCTCCAGGATATTCCGAAGAACTGTTTCTGCCCTGGACGGATTAAACTTCCTGATAGGGTCCAAGCGATAGGTGTTCTCATAATTGAGCTGCTGGAAGAGAAACATCAAGATTATGCTAGACTCACATTTTATATTTTGACATTCCTAGCGTCCAATGAATTTACAATAGATGGGTGGGTGATAAGGGTGGGTGGGACTGGCCAGAAACCATCTGGCTTCCTCAGATCAATGGAACAGTGCTTATAAAGGTTGCACATGTACAAAGCTCCTTCGACTCAAGGTATCCATGAAGACCAGTTCAATACACCGATCCTGATATTACTGCAGATCTAAAGAAAATGTCTAAAACATTTAGACAAGGGATGTTACAGAAAAGTTTCTTTCAGAATAATCTGTCTGGGCTATCACCAGTTTGGGACAGACAAGCTAGTCAGAAACAGTGTGTTCCACTCCAAACAATCGAGGCTATTCTATCTTTCAGGTGTTTGGTCAGTCAATGTACATTAAACGCTGACATGGTTAACTGTATCTGTCAAAACATTTCTAAGTAACGATAGAAAATCATGCTAAAGCATGCCAGAGATGGGGTGAGGGTGTGAGTAAAGATATATAAATACCCAGAGAGAGAGAGAGAGAGAGAGAGAGAGAGTCAACAGATTTTGACTGAATATATAATGACCTCATACTATAAAGATGGAACGTTTTATACTCGTAACCTGTAGTTCAAGACAAACGGACAACAACCCAGAATTTCACAAAAGGATCAAGCAAACAACAGGGCAATAGTAAAGGAATGTGGTGCCGCACTTTCACAATGTTTTAGTGAATTCAAGAGTCGAAGAAAAAAATCCACAAAGTAAATATACATGTATATTAAAATAAAACTATTAATGAAATTGATGAATAAACGAAAGAACAAACAAATAACACAAAATGTATGAGGAGACATACAAACTGACGAACGTGCACAAGAAAGACAAAACCAGCTCAGTCATTTTACATTTTAAAAGACAATTCATAGATAACGAACAAACAAATGTTCGGATAGTCAAACAAATGAATGCATGAATAAACAAGCAAGTAAATGAATAATGCTTAAATATACACAAATCTCTTCATAAACAGAGGAACTTCAGCAAAAAGACGTTGCTAATCGTCCTTGATGCACAGTTCTCTATACACACGACTCTTCTCTGAGGGAATTCAACAAAGGACTTTGGGGCTCACCTTTGATGCATACTCAATATTATACATGATTCCTTATCAACTGAGGGAACTTAGAAAAGTGACGCTGGGAATCACCCTGAATGCACATCTATATATATAAAACCCAAACGGTTTCTCCGGATCTCTGTCCGCTCTATACGTTCGGCCGCCCGTGCACGGATCTCCGCGTAATTTGGCATGTCGCTCCCCCGTGACTGGATGGGGGTAGTTGTCGGGTTTTGGAAGGCGTACCTCTGAATGTTCCGGAGATATTCCCTCTGGAACTTTTAATCATGGGACTGTTGAAGGCAAAGGGAGGCAACTCGGCTATAACGTGTGCTTCATGTTGCAGGAGGTTTTATGGCTTTGAGCTCAGCTCATCTCATCACGCGTTGATGTTTGGTGAATGTGAGGAGGTGGGGGTGTGGGAAAGTATGTATGGTAGGGTTATTTAGGGGGGGGGGGGTGATGCCGGGAGGTGCGGTGAGACCGGGGGGGGTGAGACCGAGGGTGTGTGAGGGAGGTGTGAGGCTGTGGGGTGAGGCCGGGGGTGGGGTGAGGCCGGGGGTGGGTTGGGAGTGGGAAAGTATCTAGGGTACGGTTATTTAGGGGGAGAGAGAAATGGAAAAGGTGGAGATGGGAAAAGGTGGAGACGGGAAAAGGTGGAGACAGGAAAAGGTGGAGACGGGAAAGGGTGGGGACGGGAAAAGGTGGAGATGGGAAAAGGTGGAGACGGGAACAGTTGGAGACGGACAAGAAGGGCAAAGCCCATACGACTCACATGCTTGACCTTGACCTTTACATGACATTGGCCTTCAGGTGATCTTCAAGGTCAAGGTCAAACAACTAAACCTAGCAATGACATCATACACTAAGAACTACTTTACACATTTTTCCTACCAAAATACATGTGGCTTTGTCCCAGGTCATGGTCATCCAAGATCATGCAACACAAAACTGTTAATTCAAGACATAGGAAGCACAATGGTGCTTATTGGCACTTTCTACCATGAGATATGGTCCCTTTTCGTGGTTCACTACCCCATTTTGGTCACATTTCATAAGAGTCAAAGTGACCTTGACCTTGATGATATGTGACCAAATGTGTCTTATGATAAAAGTATAATATGTGTACTACAATGTTCTCAAGTTTGGAAGAGTTATCTTCCATAGTTCAGGGTCAAGATTACTTCAAAATATGTATACAATTCAACTTTAAAGACCTCCTGTGACCTTGACCTTGAAGCAAGGTCAATGAAACTGGAATCAAATGATAGGTTTTACTGTGCCCTATATACCATATATAGGACAGGTATCCAATCTCAAAAGCGTCAAAGAAAATAGGGAAAATGTGAAAAATGGCTGTTTTTCACATTTACGGCCCCTGCAACCTTAACCTTGAAGCATGGTCAAGTCACTATGTACGTTTTTTGACGCCTTTTCATCCTACACCATCATGCCAAATTGGGTGTGTAGACTTAATAGTCTCCGAGAAAACTCCAACGTTAAGGTTTTTTACGGACGGCAGGACGCCCGGACGCCCGGACGCCCAGACGCCCGGACGCCCGGATGGACAACACGGGTGACATAGTATGAAAGTATAACATGTGTACTACAATGTTATGAGGTTTGGAAGAGTTATCTTCCATAGTTCGGGGTCAAGGTCACTTCAAAATATGTATACAATCCAATTTTAAAGACATCCCGTGACCTTAACCTTGAAGCAAGGTCAATCAAACTGGTATCAAAAGATAGGAATTACTGTGCCCTATATACCATATATAGGTCAGGTATCCAATCTCAAACACTTTAGAGAAACTTGGGAAAATGTAAAAAATGGCTGTTTTTAAGACAACGTTTACGGCCCCTGCGACTTTGACCTTAAAGCAAGGTCAAGTCACTATGCATGTTTTTGTACGCCTTGTCATTCTACACCATCATGCCAAATTGGGTGTTGATAGACTTAATAGTCTCCAAGAAAAATCTAAAATTAAAGTTTTTACAGACGCCCGGACGCCCGGACAGACGAAAAGGGTGAGTACATAAACTCTTTTTTGCTTTGCATGTGAGTCAAAAATGAGCAAAGACGTTGGGGCTCGCCCTTGATGCAGACTCTATATAATTACAAGATGGTTTACCAGTCTCCACCTTTTCCCGTCTCCATCTTTTCCCGTCTCCACCTTTTCCTGTCTCCACCTTTTCCTGTCTCCACCTTCTCCATTTCCCTCTCCCCCTAAATAACCGTATCGTAGATACTTTCCCACCCCCAACCCATCCCCCGGCCTCACCCCCCCCCCTGGCGGTCTCACCGCACCCCTCAGCATCACCCCACCCCCTAGACTCCCACTCTCCCACCCTTAATAACCGTTCCATAGATATTTTTCAACAACCCCTTCGTTCACAGATCTTCATCATTTGACTTTTCCTACCCACACACCAAATTTCGGTGAAATCTTTGAGTTTTTTGGCGGCCATCTTGTTTGTGCTCACTTCCGGATACCATGGCAACACCATTTTTTAATCCCACCATGACCTGACCCCGGCCAACACCCAACTCCATACCAAGTTTGAAGTCGATGGGAACACCTGTGTCTCAGGCAGCTTCGCCGCCTTCGACACAGTCGTCCACATTCTTCAGCCGCCATTTTGTTTTTCTCATCATGTAACCATGATAACAAAAAAATGTGTTCGCAGGTCTTCATCATATGACTTTACCTACCCACACAAAATTTCGGTCAAATCGGAGCACTTTGAGTTTTCGGCGGCCATCTTGTTTGTGCCCACTTCTGGATACCATGGCAACACCATTTTTTAATCCCACCATGACTTGACCCCGGCCCACACCTAATGCCATACCAAGTTTGAAGCCGATGGGAACTCCTGTGTCTCAGGCGGCTTCGCCGCCTTCGACACAGTCGTCCAAATTCTTCATCCGCCATTTTGTTTTTCTCGTTACGTAACCATGGTTACCCAAAAATTTATTCACAGATCTTCATCATTTGACATTACCTACGCACACACCAAATTTTGGTCAAATCGGAGCAATGTGAGTTTTCGGCGGCCATCTTGTTTGTGCTTACTTCCGGTTACCATGTCGACACCTTTTTTAAAACCCAACCATGACCTGACCCCGGCCCACATCTAACCCCATACCAAGTTTTAAGTCATAGGGAACAAGAAGGGCAAAGCCCATACGACTCACATGCTTGACCTTGACCTTTATATGACCTTGACCTTCAGGTGACCTTCAAGGTCAAGGTCAAACAACCAAAGATTATAGGTTACACAAAGATAATTCATGCCGAGCTTTTGCTCTTTGAAGTTACAAGCAGCTAAAATTGCAGCGTTCCAAGCGGCTAGCACTATGGGAGATGCCTATAGTCCGTTTCAACATTGCACATTTAAAATGGTGGACATAGTCTCGCTTCGCGCAGAAAAAGCTGAATTTGGGGACACTAGAAACCCCACCCAAAGAAAATGTAAACCATGAACATCATTGATTTATCAAAGCTGTATGTTGAATGCATCATAAGGTATTGAAAGCTCCTACTTCTTAACAATCGAAATGCAGGTTACTCGATCGCAGAACCACGTGTGCACGGGTCGACGTGATCGCAACGTTTGGTGACCCTGTTCTCTCTGTGTTAATAAAAACCGCTGGCGCTGAACCTCCAGGTTTTGGCATATTTAAAAAAAAATGAAAAAGATCGGGTTCGAACCCGCAACCTCTCGAGAAAAGATGGGGAAAAAACACACATGAACAAAAACACAATAAACCAGGTCGGGTTGGAACCCACAACCTCTCGAAAAAAGAGAAGAAAAAAGTTTCAGCGCAGAATCGAACCTGGTCATGCATGACCACGAGTCCAATGCTCTACCACACGAGCCATTAGACTTAGAGAATTGATATGACACTGAGACAAAAGTTCGCCACCCTAAAGTGGACAATGCTGGTGGAAAAAAAATCTATATTTTCATTTGTTTGTTTGTGTTTCATGAAAGTGTTGTGTATGAAGTATCTTTATTTATGGATAAAAAGATAATAGTTGTTGTGGGTTTTCTGTAATTTTTTGTTAATGCCGACGCTGGACATCTGATGGTGGTTACAGGAGGACTAAAATGTAAAGCTATTTCTGATTTGAAGAAAAAAATTGCGCGATCGCGTAATGCTGAAAACCAGCAAAATTGAAACGTTCTCCGCCAACTGTGGAACAGAACGAGTCAATCCTGTTAACACGATGCATAACTGGTAGATTTTTAGGCTAGATTCGCTTCGAAAAGTTGCAGATAATCTGATGGTGTTAGACTGCAAGTGTAACTTTTCTGACTTGCATTCCACTCAACACATTTTTGACTTGGTGGACATGTACTCGATTAATTGACTCGATTAAATTGAACTGATGTATTTGATATAAATTTGTATTAATCCTGAAAAATTATGAAATCATACTTCATTCATTCGCGCATTAGTCTTGGCAGCGTTCAGCGAACAAAGTAAACATCAAACTACTTGGACCATAACGTCAGAGCGAGTAGCAGACGAAACTTCACCGTCACGTGACACAAACCGGCCAATCAGAAGCGATGACGCCGGATGTGAAATTCCTGCTATCTTACGGTGGTAATAATCGGGCAAAGTCTGAATAATCTGAGAAAGAAACTCGAATTGGTTCATTATTTGTATGAATGCGAGTTTTTTGGTCGACTTCGGTAAATTTCGCGCTGCCTCGCAGTGATGATTGCATACGAAGCTGTCGTCTGATAGGCGAAAGCGATCCGCGAAGCCAGCGGTTTCGACCATATCAAAGATCCTATATACACTAAGGTGACTCACTCCAATACTTTGAGCTTCAGATAGTGCCTCACGAGGAGCGCACATGTTTGTGATGTAAAACGTGACCTTCATTACAGTATTACACTACGAGTGATCTTATCCGATACCAGTTGATGTTTTACCCCTCTGCTAAGATTATAATACAACTCATTCGAATTTTACATGAAACATTTAGTTATCTCGATCGTCTGCTGGCGTAGTGGCTACGGTTCGACCGTGTTCGTCTGCTTGGTTCGTAGTGTTGATCATTATGAATGGTATTTCTTGAAATAAGGTCAGTAAGCCTATATGTTAATTTATAACGCTAATATAACCCTGGGCTGTCTTAATTTATCAAAGCTGTATGTTGATTGCGTCAATAGGTCGTGAAATACATTTTACAAATCCAAGCTTCTTGTACTTCTATTTATAGCTGACGCGCGGACCTCAGCGGCACCAGGATAGATTATAAATACATTGTTGTCCTCGAACCTGCCTGCTGTTGACATCGTGTACAATGCTAGTATTGTCTGATGCTATGAAATACGTTCACCAGTAAAAGGTCCAACACATGGAGAGAGACAGACACAGACCTACACACCACAACACATGGAGACAGTCACAGACCTACACACCACAAAACACATGGAGACAGACAGTCACAGACCTACACACCATCTTTGAAGTGCTGCAAGAACAAAACAAAACAAACGAAATGTTTTCCCCCTTTTTATTATCGATTCACTGCCATTAGGCCAAGCCAACAGACTACCAGTACCAAGTTGTTGCGCTTAAGTCAGGACAGACAGAACGAACGAACGAACTTTATTTTACAAGGGTAGTGAATTAGGCAGTACAGTAGTCGCCGCTTATTAAAAACACATTGGGACCGAACAAAAGTGTTTTTAATAAGCGGCGTTTTTATTAACCGTTTGCTTGTTGAACATGTCCATCAGTAACGAAGTAAATCCGGACCTTACCAACTGTATTTAAAAAACGGCTGTTTTTATTAACCGCGTGTTTTATAAGCGGCGACTACTGTATTGCCTTTCTTACTTACATTCAGCCCTTGAGGCAAAATATTCAAATGTGGTAAGAGAGAGAGAGAGAGAGAGAGAGAGACAGAGACAGAGACAGAGACAGAGAGAGACAGAGAGAGACAGAGAGAGAGACAGAGAGAGACAGAGAGAGAGAGACAGAGAGAGAGACAGAGAGAGAGACAGAGAGAGTGAGAGAGAGGGGGGGGGGGAGGGGAGCTGAGAAAAGGGGAGGAAGGGAAGAGAGAATGAGAGTAAGAGGGTGGGTGGGAGAGAGAGAGAGAGAAAGAGAGAGAGAGAGAGAGAAAGAGAGAGAGAGAGAGAGAGAGACAGAGAGAGAGACAGAGAGAGAGACAGAGAGAGAGTGAGAGTAGCCATAAGTACTGATCAAAAGATCAGATAAAGGCCTTGCGGCCTAAGACATCTGAGGGCATATCTATCTAAATCATTCTCTGTCCTCGCAAATGACGTCACTAATTCTATTCTATTCTATTCTATTCACCCTCCTTCAAAAATCTCCTCGCAAATGACGTCACGTTTATTCGACGTCAAATGATGACGTCACAGATTTTGCAAAATGGAGTCTGTTGAATTGTTTTCATTGAACACCAAAATGTAAAAAAGTCACTTTCTTTTAAAACCTCGATTCTGAAAATTTGATAATATTGAATCGGACCTAACTTCCAGTCAGTGTGCAAAATCTCAAGGAAATCCGTCCAGTAGTTTTTGAGATATAAGCCGTGGAGACGGGACAGACACACACACAGACAGACAGACAGACAGACAGACAGACAGATAAAGTCTGTAGGACCTCCAGTAAACCTGGAGGGATAAAGTCTGTAGGACCTCCAGTAAACCTGGAGGGAAAATTATTCTTCTTCAAATCGGTCAAATAGTGACGTCACTCGTTCTTCAACCTTGGTAGTTGATGACGTTATCGGAAATTTTAGAATTAGGTCCATCGCACATCTGTTGCTGTTGTTTAGGGTCTATTCTTTGGAAAAATCTTTGCCCTTGTCTCCACTAAATCCTATAATCATGTGAATAAATACAGTGCAATGTTGAAACGGACTATAGGCATTTCCCATAGTACTAGCCGCTTGGGGCGCAACGTGTCTCGACCCTCACGAGAATGAGCTAATGAACTATCTTTGTGTAACCTATAATCTTTGAAATAACTAAACCTACCAATGACATCATACACAAAGAAATGCTTTACACATTTTTCCTACCAAAATACATGTGACCTTGACCCAAGGTCAAGGTCATCCAAGGTCATGCAACACAAAGCTGTTATTTCAAGACATAGGAAGCACAATGGTGCTTATTGGCACTTTCTACCATGAGATATAGTCACTTTTAGTGGTTCACTACCCCATTTTGGTCACATTTCATAAGGGTCAAAGTGACCTTGACCTTGATGATATGTGACCAAATGTGTCTCATGATGAAAGTATAACATGTGCCCCACATAATTATTAAGTTTGAAACAGTTATCTTCCATAGTTCAGGGTCAAGGTCACTTCAAAATATGTATACAATGCAACTTTGAAGAGCTCCTGTGACCTTGACCTTGAAGCAAGGTCAATCAAACTGGTATCAAAAGATAGGGCTTGCTTTGTACTATATACTACTTGTAGCTAAGGTCGCCATTTTTAATAACGTGGGAGAAAATTGGGATAATGTGAAAAATGACTGTTTTTGAGACCACATTTATGGCTCTTGTGACCTTGACCTTGAAGCAAGGTCAAGTCACTATGTCTTTTTTTTGAGGCCTTGTCATCATACACCATCATGCCACATTTGGTGTTGATAGACTTAATAGTCTCCGAGAAAAATCCAACGTTAAAGTTTTTTATGCCCGGACGGACGGACGGACGGACGGACGGACGGACGGACGACACGGCTGAGTACATAGACTCACTTTTGCTTCGCATGTGAGTCAATAAAACTGTGTACTCCTGTGTCTCCGGCAGCTTCGCCGCCTTCGACACAGTCGTCCAAATTCTTCAGTCGCCATTTTGTTTTCTCGTTACGTAACCATGATAACCATAAATTTAGTTCACAGATCTTCATCATTTGGCTTGACCTACACACACACACCAAATTTCTGTCAAATCGAAGCACTTTGAGTTTTCGGCGGCCATCTTGTTTGTGCCCACTTCCGGATACCATGGCAACACCATTTTTTTAAACACACGTTGACCTGACCCCGGTCCACACCTAACCCCATACCAAGTTTCAGGTCGATCGGAATAAAACTGTGGAAACGTGTGAGTGTCACACAGACAGACAGACAGACACACACCCACACACAGCTTACTTGCAGACTAGCCGCTTCGCGGCGAGGCAATGCGCAAAGCGTCAAATCCACATACAAAGCCACATTTTTCAGCCGCCATTTTGTTTTTCTCATTATGTAACCATGACCAAAAATGTGTTCACATATCTTCATCATTTGACTTTACCTACCCATACACCAAATTTCGGTCAAATCGGAGAACTTTGAGTTTTCGGCGGCCATCTTGTTTGTGCCCAATTCCGGTTACCATGGCGACACCTTTTTTTTAACCCCACAATGACCTTACCCCGCCCACATCTAACCCCATACCAAGTTTTAAGTGGATGGGAACACCTGTTTCTCAGGTGACTTCGCCGCCTTCGACACAGTCGTCCATTGTTTTCTCAGCCGCCATTTTGTTTTTCTCGTCACGTAACCATGGTAACCAAAAAATTTGGTCACAGATCTTCATCATCTGACTTTACCAACCTACACACGAAGTTTCGGTCAAATCAGAGCACTTTGAGTTTTCGGCGGCCATCTTGTTTGTGCCCACTTTCGGTTACCATGGTGACACGTTTTTTTAACCCCACCATGACCTTACCCTGGCCCACATCTAACCCCATTCCAAGTTTTAAGTCGATGGGAACTCCTGTGTCTCAGGCGGCTTTGCCGCCTTCGACACAGTTGTCCATTGTTTCCTCAGCCGCCATTTAGTTTTTCTCGTGACGTAACCATGGTAACCAAAAAAATTGTTCACAGATCTTCATCATCTGGCTTTACCTAGCCACACACCAAGTTTCGGTCAAATCGGAGCACTTTGAGTTTTCGGCGGCCATCTTGTTTCTGCCCACTTCCGGTTACCATGGCAACACCATTTTTTTTACCCCATGTTGACCTGACCCCGGTCCACACCTAACCCGATACCAAGTTTCAAGTCGATCGGAATAAAACTGTGGAAACGTATGAGTGTCACACACAGAGACAGACACACACACACACACACAGCTCAATTATAGAGATTAGCCGCTTCGCGGCCAGGCACTTCGCAAAGTGCCAAAGCCACACACAAAGCCAAAATCTTCGGCCGCCATTTTGTTATTCTCATTACGTAACCATAACCACAAATTTTTTCACATATCTTCATCATTTGACTTTACCTACCCACACACCAAATTGCGGTCAAATCAGAGCACTCTGAGTTTTTGGTGGCCATCTTTTTTGTGCCTACTTCCGGTAACCATGGCAACACCATTTCTGTAACCCCACCATGACCTGACCCTAGACACACCTAACCCCATACCAAGTTTTAAGTCGATGTGAATAAATCTGTGTACTCCTGTGTCTCAGGCGGCTTTGCCGCCTTCGACTCAGTCGTCCAAATTCTTCAGCCGCCATTTTGTTTTTCTCGTCACGTAACCATGATAACCATAAATTTAGTTCACAGATCTTCATCATTTGACTTGACCTACCCACACACCAAATTTTGGTCAAATCGGAGCACTTTGAGTTTTCGGCGGACATCCTGTTTGTGCACACTTCCGGTTACCATGGCGACACCTTTTTTTCAAACCGCACCATGACCTGACCCCGGCCCCCACCTAACCCCGTACCAAGTTTCAAGTCGATCGGAATAAAACTGTTGAAACGTATGAGTGTCACACAGACAGACAGACAGACACACACAAACACAGCTCACTTATATATAGAGACTAGCCGCATCGCGGCCAGGCACGGCGCACAGCGCCAAAGCCACATACAAAGCCAAATTCTTCGGCCGCCATTTCGTTATTCTCATTACGTAACCATCACCAAAAATTTGTTCACAGATCTTCATCATTTGACTTTACCTACCCACACACCAAATTTCGGTCAAATCGGAGCACTTGCATCTTGTTTGTGCCCACTTCCGGTTACCATGCCAACACCATTTTTTTTTACCCCACCATGACCTGACCCCGGCCCACACCTAACCCCATACAAAGTATTAAGTCGATGGGAATAAAACTGTGTACTCCTGTGTCTCAGGCTGCTTTGCCGCGTTCGACACAGTCGTCCATATTCTTCAGTCGCCATTTTGTTTTTCTCGTTACGTAACCACGATAACCATAAATTTTGTTCACAGATCTTCATCATTTGACTTAAATAACCCACACACCCAATTACGGTCAAATAGGAGCAATTCAAGTTTTTGGCGGCCATCTTGTTTGTGCCCACTTCCGGTTACCATGGCGACACCTTTTTTTTAACAACACCATGACCTTACCCCAGCCCACATCTAACCCAATACCAAGTTTTAAGTCAATGGGAACTCTTGTGTCTCCGGCGGCTTAGCCGCCTTCGACACAGTCGTCCATTGTTTACTCTGCCGCCATTTTGTTTTTCTCGTGACGTAACCATGGTAACCGAAAAATTTGTTCCCAGATCTTCATCATTTGACTTTACCAACCCACACACCAAATTTCGGTTAAATGGGAGCACTTTGAGTTTTCGGCGGCCATCTTGTTTGTGCCCACTTCCGGTTTCCATGGCAACGCCATTTTTATTACCCCACCATGACCTGACCCTGGCCCACATCTAACCCCATTCCAAGTTTTAAGTCGATGGGAACTCCCAGTCGTCCATATTCTTCAGCCGCCATCTTGTTTTTCTCGTCACGTAACCAAGACAACCAAATGTTTTTAAAAACAGATCTTCATCATTCGACTGTACCTACCTACACACCAACTTGTTTGTGCCCACTTCCGCTTACCATGGCGACACCATTTTTTTACCCAACCATGACCTGACCCTGATACACACCTAACCCCATACCAAGTTTTAAGTCGATGGGGACTCCCCGCCTTCGACACAGTAGTCCAAATTCTTCAGCCGCCATCTTGTTTTTCTCGTCACTTAACCATGGTAACCAAACAATTTGTTCACAGATCTTCATCATTCGACTGTACCTACCCATACACTAAATTTCGGTCAAATCGGAGCACTTTTGAGTTTTTGGTGGCCATCTTGTTTGTGCGCACTTCCGGTTACCATGGCAACTCCATTTTTTCAACCCCACCATGACCTGACCCCGGCCAACACCTAACCCCACACCAAGTTTCATCTACCCACACACCAAATTTCAGTCAAATCAGAGCACTTTGAGTTTTCGGCCGCCATCTTGTTTGTGCCCACTTCCGGTTACCATGGCAACAACATTTTTTTAACCCCACGTTGACCAGACCCCGGTCGACACCTAACTTCATACAGAGTTTCAAGTTCATCGGAATAAAACTGTGGAAACGTATGAGTGTCACACAGACAGACAGACAGACACACACACACACACACACAAATACACATACACACACACACAGCTCAATTATATGTAGAGACTAGCCGCTTCGCGGCCAGGCAATGCGTAAAGTGTCAAAGCCACATACAAAGCCAAATTCTTCAGCCGCCATTTTGTTTTTCTCATTACGTAACCATAACCAAAAATGTGTTCACAGATCTTCATCATCTGGCTTTACCTACCCACACACCAAATTGCGGTCAAATCGGAGCACTTTGAGTTTTCGGCGGCCATCTTGTTTGTGCCCACTTCCGGTTACCATGGCAACGCCATTTTTTAAAACCCCACCATGACCTGACCCTGGCCCACATCTAATCCCATTCCAAGTTTTAAGTCGATTGGAACTCCTGTGTCGAAGGCGGCGAAGCCGCCTTCCACACAGTCGTCCAAATTCTTCAGCCGCCATCTTGTTTTTCTCGTGACGTAACCATGACAACCTAAACATTATTGCGCAGATCTTCATCATTCGACTGTACCTACCCACACACCAAATTTCGGTCAAATCGGAGCACTTTGAGTTTTCTGCGGCCATCTTGTTTGTGCCCACTTCCGGTTACCATGGCAACTCCATTTTTTTAACCCCACCATGACCTGACCCCGGCCAACACCTAACCCCACACCAAGTTTCACCTACGCACACACCAAATTTCGGTCAAATCGGAGCACTTTGAGTTTTCGGCGGCCATCTTGTTTGTGCCCACTTCCGTTTACCATGGCACGCCATTTTTTAAAACCCCACCATGACCTGACCCCGGCCCACACCTAACCCATACCGTTTTAAGTCGATGGGAACTCCTGTGTCTCAGGCGGCTTCGCCGCCTGAGACACAGTCATCCATTGTTTCCTCAGCCGCCATTTTGTTTTTCTTGTGACGTAACCATGACAGCCAAATTTTTTTTTACAGATCTTCATCATTCGATTGTACCTACCGACACACCAAATTTCGGTCAAATCGGAGCACTTTGAGTTTTCGGCGGCCATCTTGTTTGTGCCCACTTCCGGTTACCATGGCAACACCATTTTTTTAACCCCACGTTGACCTGACCCGGGTCCACAACTAACCCCATACCAAGTTTCAAGTCGATCGGAATAAAACTGTGGAAACGTATGAGTGTCACACACACAGACACACACACACACACACACAGACAGACAGCGAAAATATATATAGAGACTAGCCGCTGCATGGCCAGGCAATGCGCAAAGCGCCAAAGCCACATACAAAGCCAAATTCTTCGGCCGCCATTTTGCTATTCTCATTATGTAACCATAACCAAAATTTTTTTCACAGATCTTCATCATTTGACTTTACCTACCCACACAGCAAATTTCGGTCAAATCAGAGCACTTTGAGTTTTCCGCGGCCATCTTGTTTGTGCCCACTTCCGGTTACCATGGCGACACCTTTTTTTTAACCCCACCATGACGTGACCCCGGCCCACATCTAACCCCATACCAAGTTTTAAGTCGATGGGAAGTCCTGTGTCTCAGGCGGCTTCGCTGCCTTCGACACAGTCGTCCATTGTTTACTCTGCCGCCATTTTGTTTTTCTCGTGACGTAACAATGGTAACTAAAAAATTTGTTTACAGATCTTCATCATCGGACTTTACCTACCCACACACCAAATTTCGGTCAAATCGGAGCACTTTGAGTTTTCTGCGGTCATCTTGTTTGTGCCCACTTCCTTTTTTTTAACCCCACCATGACCTGACCCCGGCCCACATCTAACCCCATGCCAAGTTTTAAGTTGATGGGAACTCCTGTGTCTCAGGCGGCTTCGCCATCTTCGACACAGTCGTCCATTGTTTACTCAGCCGCCATTTTGTTTTTCTCGTGACGTAACTGTGGTTACCAAACATTTTTTTTTTACAGATCATCATTTGACTATCTACCCACACACAACATTTTGGTCAAATCGGAGCAATGTGAGTTTTCGGCGGCCATCTTGTTTGTGCCCACTTCCGGTTACCATGGCAACGCCATTTTTTTAACCCCACCAAGATCT
This sequence comes from Theodoxus fluviatilis, assembly GCA_034096865.1. NCBI lineage: Eukaryota > Metazoa > Mollusca > Gastropoda > Cycloneritida > Neritidae > Theodoxus > Theodoxus fluviatilis. Next base: position 58,637 of record JAWQFJ010026883.1, on the reverse strand, counting down.
GACTGCAGCCCACATCTAACCCAATTCGAAGTTTTAAGTCGATGGGAACTCCTGTGTTTCAGGCGGCTTCCTCAGCCGCCATTTTGTTTTTCTCGTGACGTAACCATGGTAACCAAAAAATTTGCTCCCAGATCTTCATCATCTGACTTTACCTACCCACACACCAAAATTCGGTCAAATCGGAGAACTTTGAGTTTTCAGCGGCCATCTTGTTTGTGCCCACTTCCGGTTACCATGGCAACACCATTTTTTTAAACCCCACGTTGACCTGACCCCAGCCCCCACCTAACCCTATACCAAATTTCAAGTCGATCAGAATAAAACTGTGGAAACGTATAAGTGTCACACAGACTGACAGACAGACAGACAGACAGACACACAGCGAAAATATATATGAGTAAGTCTCTAAACGTCGTGGCAAAAACGTTACAAAAACCCAGTTTCAAAAAAGTGCTTGAATTGTCACTATTTTGGTATTATTATAAAGACTGACACTTTAACTGTGTGTACCTAACTCAAAAAGATAGTTTATTGAGAAATGTGTGCTTAGGAGCTGTGTAAAGTTCAAAAGTTGGTATTCGAACTTTCATCAATAAGTCGTCTTTCGATTTTCATCGGAAGTTCAAACATACACCGAACGAAAGAGCAATCTTTCCTCTAATGAGTTGTAAAGTTTCAACTTGATCCAATTAGAAACTTCGAAGGACGATTGTTTAGAAGAAACCAACCAAATGCGAAGCTCGCCAAATGCGAGCTTCGTGTAATAAGCCACGTGTAGCCGCGGACGTAATGGGCTTTTTTTCATCCATGACATTTTTTATAGTCAAACTAAACCTGTTGCAATCTACTCAGCCCAAACTTGACATTGCACACACGTCTTGTTGAAAAGCAAATATTTAAACCGTGAATCGTTCATTTCGGCTCAAAAAGGCTCCTAACAGCATATATAAACATACCCAGAACAGGGTAAGAGCGAACAATCTGTCCAAACCCAGACCTGCCTACTACTACGGTTTGACCGTAGTTTCTACGGAATTTAGCCCAAAACTACGGACTACGGTCAAAGTTAAAAAAATACGATTTTTTTGTAGTTCGATATTACGGAAAGTGTAAGTCACATTTCAGGTTAGGTTCGCCTGATGACATTGTTTAGCCGTGCGTGAATTACGCGTTTCCGGTTGTCGTTTTTCGCGCATGCGCGCTCTTCATTGTAGAATTGGAAACCAAAAGTGAAAGATGTCGTCGCAGGCAAAAAGACTACATGAAACTTCCGAGTCCGACACGGACAATGAAACCGCGGACTCTTCTACGAGTAAAACAAAGAAGAAGAAGAAGGCTCCAACGCAAACTTTTCGGCCCCATTACTCGGAGAAGTATCGAGTTCTCACTCGCAGCGAAAAAGGTGCTGAATTCGCGCACTGCAGTGTTTGCTCGTGTGACTTTACGATTCGACATGGCGGAATAAATGATTGCAAAAGGCATTGCGAAAGCAAAGCCCATGTGGATAAATGTGTGCCTCACCCAACTTCATCAACAAAGGCCATAACGAACTACTTCACTCAAAAACCCAAGGAAAGTGGACCGACAGTGGAGCAGGTCACGCGCGCAGAAACCATGATGGTGGAACTGTTGACAGAACTGAATCTCCCATTTACATCAGCTGACAAGTTCACAGAGGCCTTCCCAAAAATGTTTCCGGACTCTCAAATTGCTGCGAAGTTTGCCTGTGGAAGATCCAAAGCTACTGCTGTTGTGAAGAAGCTGAGCAATGGTTTTCAAGAAGAGCTCATCATGAGAATGAAGAATGATCCTTTCACGATCTCCACTGATGGTAGCCAGGACACTCGGGAGAAACTGTTTCCATTGGTGGTCCGCACAGTAGACCAGGAAACAGGCCAGGTTCATTCTGAACTGTTATCCGTTCCAGCTCTAAGTGATCGAGCCACAGGTGAGTCACTTCATTACAAAACATAGGCCTACTGTCTTTAAACTTTGTCATGCATCTTTGCAACAAAATTAGAGGCTGGAAGATCCTATCTAACATTTAAAGGTAACAGTGATTGACATGACTGTACTAATGTTACATCATGTCACTCTACTTTTGTTCTGTTCAGTGTGACTGTGTAGTCTTTACTGCACACATAATTGAGAATGTAAAGCGCTAGAACTCAAATGTCAAATAGGCACTATGACTATAAAAATAGCCATTATTATTATCAACCAAAGGTGTGTGTTGTCATATTTTTTTTCCAGTCCTTTTTTGTGTTTGCCTTGTCTGTGGATTACAAGTGTGCCATGTATTGTTTCAGGTGAAAACATTTTCAAGCTTATTGATGATGTTATGACTGACCATGACAGCGAAGGGAGAGAAGTTGTGAAGATACCTTGGAAGAACTGCCTAGCCCTTGGCTGTGATAACTGCAATGTCATGGTGGGAAAGAAGGCTGGGGTCTACGCATTCATGACAAAGAAGCATGGCAATGTGTATCTGGCTGGATGTGTGTGTCATTTGATACATATTGCTGCACAAAAAGGTATTTTTTATTTATTCATCTGTTATTAAAGGCACTAGAGAACCACCCTGCATGCTAAAATGGGTTAATCCACAGCTACACAGTCTAAAAATGTAGTGATCTACCAATTTGTGCAGTTTAAATCGTAGTGGATTGCCAGAAAAACAGGTTTGAAAATATACAAAAATCTAAAATTGTAAAAATAGTATCTGCGTTTGCGAACATGGATACTAATTTTAGAACAGGAACAATATGATCAGTGGCTAGTCCACGCATTGTATAACTCTAATCTCTTTCACTAAGTTCATTTCTCCTTTTGAATTTGTTATAGTCTGAAGTAAAATCCACTTGTTTCAATGACTGCTTACATCGGCATCTAACAGAAAACTACGTTTGAAATTTGAAATCTATCAAGGGACACAACTCGTCATGGCATGAATGACTGCCAAGAAATCTAACTACATGTACTGTGATGTGGTACTAGCAATTTATTTCTGTGTTTGAATATTGTAGCAAATCATCCTTTTAACCCCTCACAGGAACGTTTATGACATTACTTGCATACGTGAAAAAATAGAATTAATTATTGAGCGTTTCCTGCATATGAGCGTTTAATATTTTATCAAGTATAAATAACAGAATGCATTATTTCACATGTTACTAAAGATGTACACTAAATTCCACAGTGCAAACCAGTATTCAGTAGGATAATGAGTTGAGTGTACTAATGTGGTATTTGTGTGTGTTTGTTTCAGCATCATCTGAGCTGTCTCTGAAAATCGATGAAGTCCTGGTGGATGTGTACTACTATCTTGACAAGAGCAGCAAAAGACTTGAGGAATTGAAAAACATCCAGCTCCACCATGATGTCAAGGCTACTCGGATCTTAAAGCATGTGCCAACGCGCTGGCTCAGTGTCAGAACATGTCTTCCTCGGCTGTTGGAGAACTGGGGTGCGCTGAAAGAATTCTTTCAAAAGGAAAGACAAGAACGAAAGCAGAAGACCAATTCTCAGGCTGATCGCCTTGAACGTCTGTACACTGTCTTCAGTTCCCAAACATCAAAACTGTACTGCATGTTTCTGAACAGTGCACTGCAAGTGTTTGACGGACCAGAATCTTGTGCTGCAGTGTGAAGAGCCGAAAATCCATTTGCTGAGACGAACTATCTTCAAGTTGCAGCGTACCCTCTATGAGAGGTATCTGAAGTCTGTTGCCCTTTCAAACAAGGGTGGGGAACTGTTGCGGGAGGTGAAGTTTGAACAAGCGTACCACCACAAGGCTGATGAAAACCTCACCATTGGAGATGATGCAAGGGAGTTCATCAACAACACAAGCAGCCTTCGGCCAGAGAAAGTGAAGAAATTCTACATGGAGGTGAAGCAGTTCTTCATGACGGCATCTGCATACATCAACAAGAGCTTTCCTTTGGGCAGTGACCATGTGCTGTTGAAGCATGCAGAAGTAGTTGATCCGAATGTGGTGAGGACCAAAATGCAAAATGATGCTGAGGCAACTACACCTGTGCCTGACAAGGATAGTCATCTGGAGTCCATCAAGTACTTCCTTCAAAAGTACCCTGCCCTCATCCCCCCTGGAGGATCTGCAGACAACATCCTGCTGGAATTCTCAAGATTCCAGACTCACATCTTTGAAAGCTTGCCAGATCAAAATGAAACAGGGAGGATAGATGACTTCTGGCAATCTGTCAAAGATCTCAGAGATGAAACCGGCTGTGAGAAATTCCCTCACCTTCCCAGTTTCATGCAGGGGATCCTGACAATACCCCACTCTAGTGCCCATTGTGAGCGAATCTTCAGTCTTGTTCGAAAGAACAGAACAGAAACCAGAGCCAGCATGAGTCAAGAAACATTGGAGTCTCTACTTGTTCTCAAGTCTGTTGGCAAACAAGAAAGGGTGTACACCAATGTTCAGCTTCAGGAGCTGAAATCCTGCTACAAAGAAAGCCTGAAGAAAAAAGACTAGTGTCAAAGTGGAGTCAATGTGAAACTGAGAACGATTGTGAAACTGATTTGTTGGATTGATTGTGAAACAGCGATTGTGCAGTGTACATGGAACTAAGTGCAATTTTGAACAGAAACAATGTATTTGGAGAATTGATGAGATACAGTAGCAGTTGGAACAACAAACAAGTAAGTTATAACAGTTTGAAAATAATGTGAAGTAAACTTGTGTTATGTTCATTTTGTTCAAAATAATGCCGCGATACCGCGATTCGAGTGACTACTGACAAGGAGTCCAAAACTACTGAAATTAGCCCTTTTTAGCCAAAAAACTACTGAGAAGGTATTTTAGAGGTAGGCAGGTCTGCAAACCCCACAAGCGTAACCAAAAATTAATACCAAAGGAGAAAGATTCAAACACTTACCACATTTTCGAATATCCATGTAGAAAATTAAACTCGGTGGCAATAAATCCAGTATTAATTGGTTTGTTGCGGTTATAAATTGCAGATCGAAGAAAATTCGGAATCACACATTTTTTGGGATAAATTTGAAAAAAAATAAAAACGGTCGAACTGACCAAGGATTTTTGCCAAAAACAAAAGTCGGTGGCAGTTGTGAATAAAAGCATTCTAACTTGTTATATTTCACACACTAACTCTTTGTTGCAATACCCAACCGATGGAAAATTTTCAGTGAAAATAATTCTGTGGTTTGCCGGTAGCAATTTTCGGTTTACAGACTCTGCTGTCGACAAAGTCTGTTACGCTTGTATTCACGAAGTTTCTGGCGTTCAAAGTCAAAGAATATAAAAATGGAAATCCTGATATCTGGCAAATTATTGAAGACAACACTTTATTTCCTGAAACAACAATTGGGTTTCAATTTAAGAGCGATTCTGTTCCTGTTATTTTAGGTAATGTGAGGCACTGTCTGTCGTGTAACGTTTTGAAGTCTCTGTTTTCCTGGAAATTTTACCTTTAAATCTATTTATTCACTATCGCACAAACAGTAACAATGGAAACTGCATAAAAACTATCTATTTGACCATTTGTGACTTTACACACCTGCAAAAGAAGCATGTAGGTTAATTAGTTATTGGTGTAAATACCATTTTAAAAATGTACCAGTTGGCCATTTGACGTTTAGAGACTCACTCATATACAGACTAGCCGCTTCGTGACCAGGCACTTCGCAAAGCGCCGAAGCCACATACAAAGCCAAATTCTTCAGCCGCCATTTTGTTTTTCCCATGACCTGACCCCGGCCCACATCTAACCCCATACCAAGTTTTAAGTCGATGGGAACTCCTGTGTCGAAGGCGGCAAAGCCGCCTTCGACACAGTCGTCCATTGCTTACTCTGCCACCATTTTGTTTTTCTCATTACGTAACCATGGTAACCGAAAGTTTGTTCCCAGATCTTCATCATCTGACTTTACCAACCCACACACTAAATTTCGGTCAAATCGGAGCACTTTGAGTTTTTGGCGACCATCTTGTTTGTGCCCACTTCCAGTTACCATGGCAACCCCACGTTGATCTGGCCCCGGCGCACCCCTAACCCCATACCAAGTTTCAAGTGGATCGGAATAAAACTGTGGAAATGTATGAGTGTCACTCACTCACACACACACACACACACACACACACACACACACACACACACACACACACACACACACACACACACACACAGCTCAATTATATAAACAGACTAGTCGCTTCGAGGCCAGGCAATGCGCAAAGCGCCAAAGCCACATACAAAGCCAACTTGTTCAGCCGCCATTTTGTTTTTTTCATTACGTAACCATGATAACCAACAACTTTGTTCACAGATCTTCATCATTTGACTTTACCTACCCACACCAAATTTCGGTCAAATCAGAGCACTTTGAGTTTTTGGCGGCCATCTTGTTTGTGCCCACTTCCGGTTACCATGGTAACACCATTTTTTTAACCCCACCGTGACCTGACCCCGGCCCACACCTAACCTCATACCAAGTTTTAATAAAGTCAATGGGAATAAAACTGTGTACTCCTGTGACTCAGGCGGCTTCGCCATCTTCCACACAGTCGTCCAAATTCTTCAGTCGCCATTTTGTTTTTCTTGTTACGTAACCACGATAACCATAAATTTAGTTCACAGATCTTCATCATTTGACTTCACCATCCACACACCAAATTTCGGTCATATCAGAGAACTTTGGGTTTTCGGCGGACATCTTGTTTGTGCCCATTTTCGGTTACCATGGCGACACCTTCTTTTTAACCCCCCCATGACCTGACCCTGGCCCACATCTAACCCCATACCAAGTTTTAAGTCGATGTAAACTCCTGTGTCTCAGGCGGCTTTGCCGCCTTAGACACATTCATACATTGTTTACTCGGCCGCCAATTAGTTTTTCTCGTGACGTAACCATGGTAACCGAAAAATTTGTTCCCAGATCTTCATCATCTGACTTTACCTACCCACACACCAAATTTCGGTCAAATCGGAGCATTTTGAGTTTTCGGCGGCCATCTTGTTTCTGCCCACTTCCGGTTACCATGGCAACACCATTTTTTTAACCCCACGTTGACCTGACCCCATACCAAGTTTCAAGTGGATCGGAATAAAACTGTGGAAATGTATAAGTGTCTCACACACACACACACACACACACACACACACACACACACACACACACACACACACACACACACACACACACAGCTCACTTATATATGGAGATACGTGATTCCTTATCAACTGAGGGAACTCAGCAACGTGGGGTTGGGAATCACCCTGAATGCACATCTGTATATATATAATTTCGCTGTCTGTCTGTGTGTCTGTCTGTCTGTGTGTGTGTGTGTGTGTGTGTGTGTGTGTGTGACACTTATACGTTTCCACAGTTTTGTCCCTCCAGGTTTACTGGAAGTCCTACAGACTTTATCTGTCTGTCTGTCTGTGTGTGTGTGTGTGTGTGTGTGTGTGTGTGTGTGTCTGTCCCGACTCCATGGCTGATTTCTAAAAAATTACTCGACGGATTTCCTTGGCATTTTGCACACTAACTGGAAGTTAGATCCGATTGAATGTATCAAATTTTCAGAATCGAGGCTTGAAGAGAAAGTGGTTTTTTAAGGTCGTACACTCGACATCGCCTCCCCAAATACTCAATTCATGGAATGGCGAAATTGGGAAATGTGTGACGTCATTAACAACGTGACGTCATTTGCGAGTAGATTTTTGAGGAGGATGAATTTCGAGAACAATGGTGAAAGGATAAAGAAGGATTTTTTACAGATGCAGGCGGCAAAATGGCTTCCACATGAACGCAGATTTGTTGCGTTGTATTCCGGACAGCATTTGTGTCTCATTTTTGCCAGACAGTGAGAAGATTTCTCAGACTGTGATAGACAGGGGTATGAATAAATACTACTCATTGCCCTCCAGGTTTACTGGAGGTCCTACAGACTTTATCCCTCCAGGTTTACTGGAGGTCCTACAGACTTTATTAGTCTGTCTGTGTGTCTGTCTGTCCCGAATCCACGGCCTATATCTCAAAAACTACTGGACGGATTTCCTTGAGATTTTGCACACTGACTGGAAGTTAGGTCCCATTCAATATTATCAAATTTTCAGAATCGAGGTTTTAAAAGAAAGTGACTTTTTTACATTTTGGTGTTTCAATGAAAACGATTCAACAGGCTCCATTTTGCAAAATCTGTGACGTCATCATTTGACGTCGAATAACGTGACGTCATTTGCGAGGAGATTTTTGAAGGAGGGTGAATAGAATAGAATAGAATAGAATTCTTCGGCTTGCTTAGGCGTCCAGGGCCTATGCCGATTCTGGTAGTTCTCTGGCTGTATTTTTATTGTTCTTGGCCCGTATTCACGACGGCGATTTATCTTTTTAACACTCGATTTATCTCCTATCCCCGATTTATCTTGACTTCGGTTTAAATTCTCCTATTCATGACGGCGATTTAGCCCTAAACTCGCGTCAAAGCAGAGTGTTAAACTATTCTCCCGAAGTCGGCAAGATAAATAGATAAACCGGGGTTATCGAGAGAGGCAAGATGGCAGCGATTGTGCTTAAGAAACGAATTCATGACAATCTGTTAAGGAAAAACCGAGTATTCCGAGACCGAAGGCACCCGTTAGAAGTATTTAATGATGAAGAGGTGTTCAGAAAGATTCGATTCCATCGAAAGGAAATCTTGGCCATCACCGACGAGATCCATAAAGAAATCAGTCGAACCCAGAATTATTCAAAGGCACAGCAACCGAAAGAATGACGTCGTCAGGCAAGTCCTTCTTGCGCTTAGATTTTATGTAAGCGGCGCATTTCAGGACCAACACACTCATTTCGGTTTCACTGAAGTTTTTTGCCCTTGCCTTTCTCTCTTTTTTCTTGCTAGCCATTTTTTTCTATCTACTCCACGTATTTAGATATAGATCAGTGTCTACGCGAAGAAAACACAACGTAACCATAGTAACCACACACGGTGTGTGCGTGAATCACTGAATGAGTACGAATGCACATGTCTGGGTTGAACATCTATAATACACTTCCTCCTCTGTGTGACTGTGTGAGTGTTAATTCAGCGTCTATGACATGCCAAAGGAAAGCAAAGCATGTCATAATAGGAGCTTCCTGAACCTATCCATCATGTTTAAAATATATGGTTGATTGTTCCTGGGCCGATAGCTTAGAAATGGATTTACATGCTTTACAAATACTCCGTCATTGCAATTCTCTAATGGCTCAGCTGGTAGAGCGTTCGACTCTTGGTCATGCATGACCAGGTTCGATTCTGCGCTGAAACTTTTTTTTTCTTCTCTTTTTTCGAGAGGTTGTGGTTTTGTTGTGTTTTTATGTGTGTTTTCCCCCTCTTTTCTCGAGTGGTTGCGTGTTCGAACCCAATCTTTTCTTAAATGCCAAAACCTGGAGGTTCAGCGCCAGCGGTTTTTATCTGTCTGTCTGTCCCGTCTTCACGGCTGATTTCTCAAAAACTACTGGACGGATTTCCTTGACATTTTGCACACTATGTGGAAGTTAGGTCCGATTGAATGTATCAAATTTTCAGAATCGAGGTTTGAAAAAAGTTACTTTTTACGACATACATTGCAAAGAAAACGCTACAACAGAGTCCAAATGCAAAATGCGTGACGTAATCATTTGACGTGGAATAACGTGACGTAATTTCGATGAGATTTTCGAGGAGGATTAATTTCGAGAACATTGGTGAAGGAGAGAGAAAGATTTTTTTACGATGCTGGTCGTTTCGTATCCTGGACGTTTCTTACCTAGTTCAGAAGCTATGATGAGTGACATTATCGCAATAAGAAAATTGCGCTAAGACCCTATAGAAGGCAACACATTACGATGGGGCGTTCAAAAGGCTTCACGGCCTATATATAGCCTCTCAACAACTACTACTATGACGACTACTACTACTACTATTACTACTACTACTGCTGCTACTACTACTACTACTACTACTACTACTACTACTACTACTACTACTACTACTACTACTATGAATAAATACTACTCATGTCCCTCCAGGTTTACTGGAGGTCCTACAGACTTTTTGATTTATAACTGCTTTACAAACACGTAATACCGTTAATTGCTGAATGGTTCAGATGGTTAAAGCGTTGGACTATAGTACCGTTAGGTCATGTGTGAACGGGTTCAAATCCACGCTGAAACTTTTTTCCCCCTCTTTTTTCGAGAGGTTGCTGGTTCGAACCCGACCTGTTTTATTGGGGTTTTTTGTGTGTTTTTCCCCCCTCTTTTCTCGAGAGGTTGCGGGTTCGAACCCGATCTTTTGTTTTGTGCCAAAACCTGGAGGTTCAGCGCCAGCGGTTTTTATTCCCATCCACTTGAAACTCGGTATGGGGTTAGGTGTGGGCCGGGGTCGGGTCAACGTGAGGTAAATAAAATGGTGTTGCCATGGTAACCGGAAGTGGGCAGAAATAAGATGGCCGCCGAAACCTCAAAATGCTGATTTGACCGAAATTTGGTGTAAGGGTAGGTACAGTCAAATGATGAAGATCTGTGAAAAAAATTTGGTTGTCATGGTTACGTGATGAGAAAAACAAAATGGCGGCTGAAGAATTTGGTCGACTGTGTCGAAGGCAGCAAAGTCAAGTGAGACACAGGAGTTCCCATCCAGTTAAAACTTGGTACGGGGTAAGGTCATGGGGTCAGGTCATGGTAGGGTTAAAAAAATGGTGTTGCCATGGTAACCGGAAGTGGGCACAAACAAGATGGCCGCCGAAAACTCAAAGTGCTCCGATTTGACCGAAATTTGGTGTGTGGGTAGGTAGTCAGATGATGCAGATCTGTGAACAAATTTTTTGGTTACCATGGTTACGTAATGAGAAAAACAAAATGGCGTCTGAAGAATTTGGACGACTGTGTCGAAGGCGGCTTCGCCGCCTGAGACACAGGAGTTCCCATCAACTTAAAACTCTGTATGGGGTTAGGTGTGGGCCTGGGTCAGGTCATGGTGGGATTAAAAAATGGTGTTGCCATGGTAACCGGAAGTTAGCACAAAAAAGATGGCCGCCGAAAACTCAAAGACTTGACCAAAATTTGGTGTGTGGGTAGGTAAAGTCAAATGATGAAGATTTGTGAACTAATTTTTTTAAAATAATGGTTA